>JAOUZG010033182.1:1915555-1993850 GCA_026289955.1 Argiope argentata
GTCTAAGATAAATTCTGCAGAATAGTGAATAAGATAAATTCTTAAGAATAGTGAATAAGCGATTCAATATTCTTAAGAATTCGTCTATCTTATTCACTGTTCTGGAGAATTTGTATCTTATTCAATATTCTTAAGAATTCGTCTAAGATAGACAAATTCTTCAGAATAGTGAATAAGACAGAGAAATATTTCTGAACTTATGTATTTGAAATTCTATATAGTTATTCAAGAAAAATAATTACTTATAAATAAGAACAATGAAATAATGTGAAATTAAATCAAATTCGGGACAATAAGATAGACAAATTCTTCAGAATAGTGAATAAGGTATACAAACTCTTCAGAATAATGAATAAGGTGGACAGATTCTTGAGAATAGTGAATAAGATAGACAAATTCTTCAAAATAGTGAATAAGATAAACAAATACTTCTGAAGCTATGCATTTGAAATTAAATGTAGTTATTCAAAAGAAAGCATTACTTATAAGTAAAAATAATTATGTTAATCAAAAGAAAACATTAATTATAAGTAAAAACAATGTAGATATTCAAAAGAAAACATTAATTATAAGTAAAAACAACTATTCAAAAAAACTATTCAAAATAACTATTCAAAAAAACATTACTTGTTAGTAAAAACAATGAAATAATGTGAAATTAAATCAAATCTGTGACAATAGGATAGACAAATTCTTCAGAATAGTGAATAAGGTAAACAAATACTTCTGAAGCTTTGTATTAGAAATTAAAAATAGTTATTCAAGAAAAAAAATATTACTAAAAACAAGGAAATAATGTGAAATTAAATCAAATCCGGGACAATAGTCGAAATCTGAGCCGTCCCAGCTTATCTGATCACTCTACTACGAAGCCCTTCTAGTTTTCCTTTCCATCTGCATGTTGAATGGATGTAAATATACGCAAGCTGTTCCGGTTTTCACTTATCAAGGTTATTTTTTGCCTCTCTCTTATCTCTTAGGAGGAAAATGATTGGGCTGCTTTGTTCCTCGGCGAAAAAATAAATATACTCACCAGCTAAAAAAATCTGCCCTATTTTCTTTCTTTAACCACCCGTAAGAACTATTAGTTTTGTAACATTGTTATTTTTCCTTCCATCAAAAAAATAGTGAAGTCATAAAATGTTTTAATTATCTTCAAAGCTCTTTTTTTAGAAGCAGATTGTCATGTTCAAGAAAAAGAAAAAGAAGCGTAGCTATGGAAATATTTACAAGACTTTTATAACATTATCATAACTGCAAATTTTAGATAGAATATTCAGTCAAAACTTTGATTTCTTTTTTGAATCATGTAATACTCAAATTTCTTTCAGAGCTTTCATTATAATTGTTTTTTTATGTGTATTATCAGTATAATCAAATTTTAACCGTAACAAAAGTATTTACTAATTTTTGTAAAAAAAAAATTATTCTTTGAGTTCAAAAAGAATTTTGACTGAACTCTCTTATTAATTATTGCAAAAAAATATGATACGTAATAAAAAGTCATTTTTATGAACATGAAACGTCGATATGGAGTGGGGTATTGTCACCTCACAAATTTCAAATATTCCTTACCAATTTAATATTAGAGTATATTGCTCATTTTGTAAGGAAAATAACGTATATTGTGACATCATATCCATTAAAATAGAATGCATGTAGTTTAAAGTAGCATGCGAATTTCGAATAGATTCAAGTTAAAGTATTAATTTATGATTCATCACGTAACCACAATTAATCATTCATTATATAACCGCAGTTACTAATTCCTTATTTATCACATAACCACAAGTTTCCAAATATGCGATATTAATAATGCTATTATGGTTGCAAATAATCTACTTTATCAGAGAAACTCAGGCTGTAAAGCATTTTAGCTGTTTCATATAATATATTGATTCATGTTACTGAAAATACTATAATTCATTATTGAATTGTCTCTGCTGTTATCTGAATTATAATATTAAAGTTATATTTTACTTGATCTACAAACTGCAATTTTTTAAAATTAACGTTAAATTTATCTTTAAAATATTTGGTCACTAACTTTCGAAGAAGATTCGTTCATAAAATGACACCCCGGATTTTTTGTGTTAACCATCCTGTACTTCCCATCATTATTTTATCTCTTTTTTGAAAAGCCTGGTGTTGTATTTTTCTCAAGATTTCTCCAAATTTTTCACTTACATATTTTTTATAATTTTCGTAATTTTTTTGTTCAAATATTTTTAAATATTTCTCCGAATTATTTTGAAAACAGAGGAAAAGAAACTTTTAATTAATACGATTCCCAAACAATACTTATACTTGTCATGTAAAAACTCAGCAATGAATATTCAAAAATAATTCTAGATTATTTCATGAAAGCTTTATACAAAACTTCTCTTATCTTTTCATTTCATTCTTGAAAACTCACACCAAGAGAATCAAATATCAAAAAGGCTCTTTTTAATTATTTGGGTTATTCAAAATGAAGAAATTAATTAAAATAATCTGAAAATTCTTATCCAGGTTTTGCAGATTTATCCTTTATCCTCATTTAAAACACCGTTTCGTTCTTCGATTAAACAAATCCGAAAGCCTCAAAAATATATTATTTTTACTTTAAATAGTACTTTAAAGGAAAAGTGAGTGCAATCTAAGTTTACTTTATGAATTCTATAAAGAGTTATTTCTAATGTCTAACTTCAAAAAGAAGAATTTAATCAAAATAAATCGAATAAATTCGGTAATAATGTTGAAGATATCACTGAAAACTTATTATTTTCTTTTAAAATACTGTTTTATTTTTTCAGTTGATGAAACCATCCAAATGCTAAAAATATTTAAAGGCATTTAATTAAAAATAAGCAGAAAAAATTCAATCTTAATTCTGTAGATATTATTAAAAAATTCATTGCAACTTTTTTTTTAATTAATTTTGTTCTTAGAATTCATAAAATAAATCCAAAGACCAAAATTACATTTTCCTTTCATATTATATGGTATTGTTCTGAAAGAACAAATCGTTTCAAATTAAGTTCGCTCGGTGAATGCTGTTAAATATTAATGTCATTCTGTTTGCAAACATAACAGACCCTTTACTCTGGCCACACAATATATTGCAGTTAAAAAGCCATTAATTTAAACAAACGTCAACGAGCGTTATCGTTAACATGGTTTTTGCGAGGCTGTAATTAAATCAGGAGCGTAACTACAACCCGATACAATTAAAATAAATCCATGAATAATTCGAGTTAAGCTGCTCCGAAACGAGAGAGCCTCTGCTATCCGGGGTCTGATTAATTCCCCAAATTGCCTTCGTGTCTTGTATCTTTCAAATTAGCTCGAGTTTCCTTTGTCAAGACTGAATCTGATAATTATCGTCTTGATATCATAACCTCGGCAGCGTCTTCTGAGCAATTAATAAAGAGCTTTTCGTCGGAGCCCTTGTAGAGCAGCTGTTATTCGGTGCGCTAGCAGCTTGTGGTTTCTTTCCAAAATATTTATTCAAGATAAATGCGAGCCGGCTTGTAATTGCTTCACTGTGCATCCTTTGAGGACGGGTCGCATTTTTAAAGGGTGCGATGTCGCGTGAGATGCAACAGCTATTGTGTCAAACAACGCGGCTTTTGTTCGTTTTTGAAACATAAGACTAATTTTTAAATTCATCAGTTGAGTTATTAAAATTAATCTGTTGCAACAGAACGTGCCTGAATAATAAAGCATATTGCGAAACAGAATGTTCTTTCATTGTGTTTTGAAGATGTAGGTTGTAAAAATTAAAAGCGCATCTAACTGTAAAATAAACTATTATATAAATATTCATTCGTTGCGGTTAAAGTTTAAGATTGGAAAAGATCTAGGCGGAAAGCCAATATTATTTGTATGTTATTGTTGTGCTTGGAAAATTATTCACTACTTTAGCTAAATGGAGTCAATATCTCAATCAATATGGAGTAGAAATTTTAGAATATCCAAATATTGTAATTAACTTGTGATATTATTTTTCCTTAAAAAGTCCTTTAATTTAAGCTTTACTAGAGCCCCTTAATAATGAAGATAATTTTTAAGATATAACGAGGGCTGTTGAATAGATATTGAATTAATGATCCTCGACCTTGGCGAAAATAATGAAGGAACCAGAATATTCAAGAATCTTGATAATAGCTCCATTATAACCGAATTTTCAGAGTTTGTTCCAGATGGTTTATTTTGGCCTGCCCAGAAGTTCTAAAAAGAGAAAACGATCCGATAAATGAGTTAGCAAGAATAGCAGACAATTCAAGAAACGCAAGATGAGATGAATTCAAGTGAGTTCTCTCTAAGCACTTCGTAATGTTATATTACGTATTACGAATAGCTGTTTGTATACTGCTGTTTACTGTAAATGATGTTTTGTAAACGATTCACCTGCGTTTTGCTTCAATGTAATAATGCCTTCGTATGGAGTGAAACATTTTTATGTTAGTTTGCTGTGCAATTTTTCACCGTACAGCCTGTCAAAGCACGTTTATTTTCTGTAACGATATTTATTGAGAATTTATCCTAAAGAAAACAGAATGTATTCCACATTTAATAAGACATTTAAGTTAGATTATGTCTTCTGAAACCTTAGTTTGAAATTTTATTGCTGTTGATAATTTGGAACTGGATTTATTGATATAAGAGCCAAATTTATCTTTATTTCATCAAACTGAAATTTTTTTGAATTGTTATATATAAAAATGTGACTCTATTAATGTAAGAAATATAGTTTTATTACTAAATGATCAGGATTTTGGAATATTTACATATTGGAGAGGAAGCTTACTCTTGTTTAGTTAATTGAAAAATTGAACTATTCCGGTCAATCCAAATATGTATGGACAGAGTTATCTTTAAAACTTTAAATAGCGTTAAACCTACACTTAAAATGTTGTAAGATTCGAACGATTTATTTTGTGTTTTTCAGAGAAATAGACTGATTATATTCCTAGTGTTGTTCAAATTAGAAAAAAAGAATCGTTTGGAATAAATAATTATTTTGGAAAAAATAATAGGAACTGTGTCTTAAAAAATTAATTTTGGGACGATGTCAACACATATTATTCCGTATCATAATAAATGCCGAGCAATTTTTTTCGAGACTTTCTAAAAATAAGCTGTCATCGATTTGGTATATTTGATCATCGTACTCATTTGCTTTGAATGAAACCATTTATGTTGGCCTAAACTATTCAGCTAATTGTTTAAATTATGCCGAACCATTCATCACTCAACTCTACAATTTCAGATTCCCAAACAATTGTATTTGGAATTTTTTATGTCACACATTTTCTAAAATCGGAAATTAGTTAGTCTCTCAAAAGTAGTTCATCTTAAAGAGGATTCTTAACCTCCTTAAGCAAATAATAACAGTTCTTGTGATTAAAATTGTAATCTTAGGCAACGTTTTTATCGAAGCAGAACATTCTTGTTGTATGAGAGTAAGAATTCTTCATCCTACTTCAAGAATCTTTCATTGTTCAAGTATTCAACTGACAGACAGGAGCAAGATAGTTCTTTTTTTAGAAACAAATTCGTTTCATAATTATCTGCAAATTGCTTCTTTCAGCGCTTATGTAACACTAGATACCACTCATTTTTCTACAAAGGAAATATTTATTCTGAAATTGCTCATCTCTTTGACAGGAAAAAAGGCGTATTTATTAGCAGTGGTGTTAAAATAGAATATTCTTTATCACAAAACAAATGTCATTCAGGTTTGTATAAATAACGAATTTTTTTCCAAATCTTCATTTACTCTTGAAAGAATGCAAGAAAATTAAATAAAAGGAAAGAATAAGGCAATTTTTAGTGTTGCATAAGTTTTGATATGTATTCTCAAATACTTAATGTAGCCAGAGCAATAAATAAATTTATACCAAAAACAAGACAAAAGATGTTTCACAGATTTCAATAAATATCAAAGCATTGAAAGTAAATAAATACTTCCTTCTTTAAAAGTGTTCATTGACGCAATATGTTTAGAAAAAATATAATGATTGTTCTATAAATTTGGGAAATTCTGATAAATACAGCTTTAAACGTTTTACAACGTCAACACCATTTTCTTTCTTTGCACATTACGCAATGCCGGTTTTACACTCTACCAACTACAAGACGGCAGGTAAGTTGAGCATGCGCAGAAAGAGACTGATTTATGTTTGTCACAATTTCATAAGATGGATTCAACAATTCATGCTTAGCTATAAATTTCAGTTTTGGCATCCCTGATTTTTTCTTTTTCATTGCGCACAATATTGAAATGGGGGATGTTTACACAAATTAAAAAAGGTTAAAATAAAAAAATTGATCATATCTAAATTTGGGAAAATATAAGAAAAATGGAAAAAAAATAAAACACAACTTTGCATTAGAAAGAACAGAGAGCAAGAAATGCCGGAATTAAGCTATGATAACTAATCAATTTCTTCTCACTAAAAAAAAAACGCCTAATTCTACAAATGCATGCGCAGTAAGAGAAAGTACAATACAGCAACTTATAGTTGCCCCGCTGGACAATTTCTTGCCATCGACCGAACTGCATTTTTCTGTCTTTCTGCGCATGCGCTGCCCACTTACCGGTTAATAACTGGCCGAGTGAAAACCCGGTTTAAAACTAACTCCTAAACCTACTGGAAAAGGAATTTTTTTTAAAAAATGTCTAGATAGAAATATTTTTGCCTTTTCCTACTGATGATTATATGCAATAATTTTTTAAATATTTGATAAATTTTTCTCAAGATTAAGAAAAATCCTCTATTTTACGATAGATTTATACTATCGTCATAACATAAAATCATATATTATAAAATTCTAAGAAAATTGTTTCTACTAGAAATCATATAAATTTTATTACTAATTTTCAATATAAACTTCTTCGTTTATAATTTAAATTTATAATATGTTTAAAAAAGCTATTTTAAAAAGTATAATAGACAGACAAATAACCAACTGAGATTATAACTTGTAAATAATTATTAAATGTAATATAAGCTCAATTTTAAATGCTAAAAGTTCATTTTTTCATAAATAAAGATAAGGTGGCCCTCGTTTGTTTCATATTCTGTGCAATATATTTTAAAAACGTATGTATTAAAGAATTTTTTCTTATACCGCATTGTAATATGACGATTTTTTAAGATTTTTTGCAAAGTAAGCGCCAAAACTAAAAATGACGCTTTTTGAATTTTTTCACATAAACAGGATTTGCTTAAGTGAATATGCGTGAAGGTACGAGTTGATCCCTATTTGACAAAGTTATTTAATACATATTTTAAGACAATTATCCTAAAAACCTCCAAATCAGCATCAGATGACGATTTATAATTACCATGTCTTAATCGAAAAATGAATAGAAAACTAAAGAAAAAAAATTAATGAAATGTTGCCAAAACATTAATCATATTTTTTTCAGGAATCAATCACATGTATCTGGTCATCAACTTAAACTGGGAAGTTTTTAAATTTTTATTTCAGTTTAATATTTTCAAATCGTGATTCTAAAATATAATAGAAAACTTGAGCTTCTAATCTGAACATAATACAACAGCTACCTCTTGCAGCTCATCACTCGTATAACAATGATTCTGATCAACCGCACCGCAATACATAGAAAATACGCCAAGCTCAAGCGTTCAGGCAGTTCTGTATGGAGATTTTATTCGTACCAGTGAATAGGGTGATCGTAATTTATTAAAAAACTTTTCCGAAGAAAATTACGAGACCTGGATCAACGGTGATGCAATTTGGGAGACTACAGAACGAAAAATTTGTGCTTTGTCTTAAATGAATGAATGAAAAGGAGATATAGAGTACAGTATACAATATGAGTACTATGACGATGAAAAGGATTCAGAGGAAAAACATTAAAACTGCGATCAGTTTTTAATTAATTAAAATAAAAGAAATTTCTAAAAAAAAACTTTCTTTGTGAATGTTTACGACCGCAGAAGTAACTGTATGCCAAATTGAATAGTTCCAGATCCATCGAAACTTAGCATTTTATAATACAATTTCGGAATTACGAAATGTGAATATAGTTATATTGTTAAAATACATTTATTCTTTGATTTCAATTGCACATAAACTTATATATTTAAATAAAATTATAGAACGTCAATAATTTATTCCATTTCGTGATTGATGCATAGATAAGAACTTTTAATGCAATTTCAGTTTCAACATTTTCAGTCTCCTATGCAGAAGCGCCTCAATCGTCTATTTTTCGAAAATGTAAATTTTTCTTAAACTCTATCGCTTGTTTTTGTACTTAATTCTCCTACACCTTACCGCTACTGAAAACTGCAAGCCTTGATACGTTAGAAACGATTTTTTAATCATTTTCCCACTGAGCGAAAGTTTCTCCTGAACTTTGAAAGTGTAAAAGAAAATAAAAAAATATGAATGAATATGAAAAATATTATTTTAAACATTTTTTTAATTAATAGAAAAATGATTTCACTAAATATCTATTCATTTGATTTTTACATTTTATGATTTTTGTATTTTTTAACCAAAACTTCTTATATCTTATTAAATTAAAATGGAAATCGCAAGAAAAAGTGAAAATTCGCTTCCTAAAATTTCTATTTTAAACATATTTTCATAAAAAATAGTAGCTTATAAAAACTTCTCTTATCTATTTAAAAAAAAAGAATTTTTATCTTAATATTTTTTATTTATTATTAAAAAATTGAAATTAATTAAATAATATAGAATTTTTGTTATATATAAATGCATCAATTATAAAAAAATTGAAAATTAATTAAATAATATAGAATTTTAGTTACATATAAATGCATCAATTATTTAAAAAATTGAAAATCAATTAAATAATATCGAATTTTAGTTACATTAAATACATCAATTCTTATTAAAAATTCAAAATTAATTAATTAATATCGAATTTTAATTACATATAAATACATCAATTATTAAAAAAATTGAAAATTAATAAAATAATATAGAATTTTAGTCACATATAAATACATCAATTATTTAAAAAATGAAAATTAATTAAATATAGAATTTTAGTTACATATGAATACATCACTACCCAATGTAAAAATGCACTGAACGCTACTGCCTAAAAGTGTATTTTCAATCTTCAAATTGGAAATTATTCTAATAAATTCTGATGACAAATCATTTAAAGCAAGAAAATATCATTAATGTTAATTCATTTTAAAAAAACAATTTCATTATTTTTCTGAAAGTTGTCTTCATAAATTTCATAGAACATTTAGATTCTTAATTGGCTGTGATGTACCAGAATTAAATTTAAAAAGCACTGAAACGTTAAGTTTTTAAATTCGAACAGAATAAAATTTCTCCCCTGCCGATCTGTTCAGTTCATTTCTGAATTAGAGTTTTGCTGAGCCGTTTGTTTCTAATTATTCAGAAGGTTGAGTTAAAAATAGTTAAAGAACATATGGTTTTACTCCAGTGAGTTTATGCTTCCGTATATTCACATCTGCGATGTTACGTTTCCAATGCTGACTAAAAACAGACACTCTTTAGTCTATACTGTTAATTAAGAAAAGTCAATCGTTATTTGTTAGTGAAAAGTCTGATAAGATACTATGTTTATAAATCCATTTAATTATTAAACGAATTTTTAATTTTATGAGAGGGTGAGTAATTTATATCAGAAACTCGAAAACAGAAATAGGTTAATTTTTTTATAAATGAGATAATAATAATACATATGCCTTAATCCTGTGAGCATTGTGCTTCATATTTTAGGATAATTATATATTCGATTTCATAATTAAAAGTTTAGAAAAAAAGTACATTCAAAGAGCAATCAGCACACAAAAAGGCTGTAAAATATCGTTCCAGAAAACAAAATTTCTCTTTCTCTATTTCTGTTCTAGTCTCTCAGGCAAATTCGCTGAATCACCTGATTCTTTTTTCAAAATCTGGTTCCCGTTTTTGATCTTCTCTGCGGCTGCGCCAGTAGATGGCAGAAAGATACAATTCATTCTAAACTCAGCCACGGTTCTTATAACTTTGCTTGAAAAACGTTCTTTGTCAGTATAAAAGTATTTCCAAAAAAGTTAATTTTTTATCATTTGAAAACATGATGTTGTTTTGGTTTGAGATTTTTGTGGCCCTAAATTGTGTAGGCAACAAATTGGCGGTTTATCGCTTTTGAGGCATCGATTTTTTGCTTTTAGAGTTAATAGAAAATAATGCAGAAGGTTGTCAGAATTGGTGATTTATCGCCAACTATAGCTACAACTTGATTTCCAAATTAATTCTTCTCAGAATTCTTACTTTAATTGATTTAAGTCCTTAACCAGTTTAAAACGGTTTGAATAAATCACGAGAATATCAGATTACGCTTGCATCGATATTTTGAAAAACTATGGATTTTTTTCATCTCAAAATTGGTCGAGCTTCAAAACTTTAACAGCTAGAAAAATGAAAGTTTAAAAAAATTATATATATATAAATATACATGTATATAGAGAGAGAGGGATAGAGACCGATAGAGGTGTCTTGGGATTTTTGTTTCAAACCGGTTTAAACTGGTTAAAGAGTGAAATTAATTAAGATAAATAATAACTTTAAAATAATATTGTTCTCATATAATTCTATGAAATTTGCGATCGTAGATTTCATTTAATTTTAGTTGTTTTCTTTTCATAATCCAAACTGTTTGTGAACCAATTACATATTGTAATTCACATATTGGAATTTTTGTTGATCGTTTATAAAATTTAGAACTCATAAATTATGTTCTAATGCGGACTGAAATACCATTCTGATTATAACAATTCTTCATAACTATCATCAGTTTTATCTTATAATTTTAAACGAGCAGTTTGCCTCTTTTTGTGTTCGTCTTCGTGTAAATTGGAAGTAGCTTTAACGATTTGGAACAGATTTTATATTTAGATAATGTTTTGATTTATAAGCGTCTTTTCACAAACAAGACATTTTTGTAACTAATATGAGAATAAATATACTATACTTCTATTTCGAAATGTGGTCGGTGCAGTATAGTGATCAGAACAACTTGTGGCGTTGGCAACAGGAGCTAAAATTCTTGGGTTCATCTACTTTCTATTAGTGGCGTTGGCAACAAGGAAGAAGAGGATTAATAAATATGAATTTCAAATGGAACAACGCAAATGTTATGGTTTCTATTTAATCTTTTTGGACTTCAAGCATTGGATATGAATAATCTATGATCGTTTTTAAAAGTTGAAGCAGCTATGGTAAACACACATTTATCTCAACACATTGTATAGGAATATCTCGTATTTTTTATTCCTAAATATTATATCCTTTTTCTATCAATGCTCATGCTTACAATGTCATACAGTGTCATCTCGGATTCGATTTCACTTGTTAAAATGGAGTGTAAGTTCAAAAATATGTCATGATAAACTGTAAAAATGAATACTACAATAAGGCAGATCTTTTCGAGTAACATGATGAACTAAGATTTTAGAAGGAGCAAAATTTCGTAAGATTGGTGGCAACGGGAATTTTGTTTACAGTTGGAAAAGAATTGCTTACTTTGGTTTCTCTCTACATACGGAAACAGGGGATAACAGCCATTGTTGATGTAAATCCAAATACCTTACTTTTTTAAAGTTTTGGTTTTGTCGGAATTCGTAATGAGGAAAGAAGGAGTTAATAAAATAAAACTAAAGTTATTTAAAACGGTTTCTTTCATTCGTCCATCGAATAAAATAAAATGAACGTAAACTTGAATTTTAAACACGAAATGTATTCGAATTTTTTTTTATTTAAATGACTAGTTTACATGTAGGTAAGCTTGAAAAATACTCATATGTAATCAGTATGTGGCTGTATCTAAATATTTTCTCCAAAAAAAGCAATTTTACAACAACAAAAAAACTTTTGATTTAAGTTTGATTTTTCAAACATTGACTAATTATTAATAAAATAAAATAATAATAATACTTATTTAACAAATAACGTTTAAATTTCATTGAGTTTGATTCTGCAAAATTCCATTAAAAGAGTTCAAGTTGACTTTTCATAATTCAATCTTTTAAATAAATTATTTATATTTTGATTATACCTAAATCAATTTGTGAAAGTGAGCAACCTTTTCTAAAATAATTTAAATTCCTATATTTTCAATTGTATTCCATTTTTATATTTTTTCAAACACAGATGTAAATTAAAATTTGAAATGCAGCTTTTTGAAAAAAATATGAAGAAATGAGATAAAACAGTCTAAGCACTCAGTTAGAAAAATATTTTAGTCTGAGAAGTTATTTTATGAAATTTTATTTTGGGTAGATCTTACTGCTGCTTAAATATTGATTTTTCAATTATTTTCAGAAATTCGTCAATATAGATTACTTTCTAAAACAAGACCTGATGAAAATGTCTGTCTGTATTTGAAATGATTCCGAAACTCATTTCATTTATTTGAAAACCCGTCATCAATTTAAATTAAAATCCTTTCAACCATCATTTATCATTTCATATAATCATTTCTGCTGTCATTTTTTATAAAGGTAAGGTATAAAATAGATTTTTTTCCTCAAAACATTTGCGACACATTTTTATTGTTTTATGTTGGCATCAGTAGTGATATCTATATATATGGTTAAATATGCACAAGCTAGATAGCTAGATATTTGTTCGAAATTCTTATTCGAATTTGAATTTTTGTGTATTAATTGAGAATGATAAAGTAAGGTTAGGAATATTGGTATTTAAGACAAATAATTTTAGAATGTTCGTAATAAAAAATTCTAGCATTTTCTAATTTATCTATAAACGCCCCAAATTTTAAACAAGGAAGAAAAAAAATCATCGCAAATATTCAAATTATTGATCAACAATTATTTACAGATCTTGTGCGATTATTTTTTATAATACTTTGTATTATATTTTCTGTAACAGTAGTATCTTAATAATTCTTCAAATATCAAAAGAATGGACTATTAGATTAACGAAAGTGCTAGATTAATAAAAATAGACAAAAAATGAGGGTCTTAATTTATTGAACAAAATATTATACGAAATTACACAATATGTACCAAATATTTCAAAATCAATTGCAGCTTACTGCTGACGTCACGCTACTGATGTATGTAAGCAGTGTTCGTTCTGGCAGTATATCAACTGGACTTCTGGAGAGATCGGTTTAGTGAAGTGCGGATTATCCAAACATAATTTTATTTGATATTTTGCATTGTTCAAAGAACAGAAATTATACTTCTGCTGATTGAAAATAATATTGTATTTTAGTAAATTTCAATTATACGATGTTAAGCATATATATTTGAACATATTCATCATATCTGCCATCATTTCTTGGTCATCATTTACATCCATACTCATTCTTAAAAAGAGAAGTTTCTCTTGATATAGTGCAGTGTATAAGTATTCATTTAATTTTTCATATTTTCAGTAATGTGAACTTGAGTAGACAAAAATATTTGTAAAAATAGAATGATACAATTTAACTGCAGAATATTACATATAAATTATATGACGTAAATTTTGTAAATAATTGAGGAAGAAAGAAAGAATTTTTATAGTTTATTAAGCAAGGCACCTTAAAAAAATTTGCAGTATCCGAAATATATAGTATTACATTAACTGCATAAAAGATACTAAATCGCTTTCAATGCAGATTAAACTGTATGTAAACTGAACCAAAAATTTCTATTCTTAAATCTGTTTATCTTAACTATAAAGATTAAAGCAGTCACAAACATCTAATGATATCTTTGTAAAAATGTATCATGTAATAATGAAATAAAAAAACAGTGGAGGGCGGAGACTATGCTTTTTATTTTGTTGGTTAAAGGAATGAATTGTTATATTTTCACATACTTAACTTCAATAGTACAAGAAATTACTAACCAAAAAAGTATGCAATTTTTATGAAATTAATTTAAAAGTAAATATTTCCTGTATCAAAACTATTAAATTGAAGATGCCTTGTATTTTAGAGCGCTCTAAGGCTGCTACATCTAAAACGCAGATGTACTTAACCAAATTGGAAATAAGTATTTAATTTAAAAGAAAACTTTGTTAAATGATAAAGATAGAAAGTAAAAATCCGGCCTTAAAACTTTTATCAAGGGTCATCCTTTCCCTTTATCAAGAAGAATCCCTTAATCAGGCAAGAACCTAAGAATCCTTGCCTGAAAGTGATCATTGATAAAGTTATACGGCTGAATTCTTCTTTTTTTTCTCTCTCTCTTTTTATTCCATTATTTATTTTTTTGCTTTTAAACCGATTTTCTTCTAATTTAGTTAAAATAGTAAAAGTTAGTTACATAATTATATTAGTGCAATATATACTATCAGAAGTAAACATTTTAATATATCAGAGAGAAGTTTATATTAGCTGCATGCTCTGTTTTGTAATAATTTTTTTTAATTTTTGATTGTGATGTGGATTTTATAGAAAGTAAATGCCAGCTGTTATTTTTCATCCTAGTTATCCATAACTGAGCATTTAAGAACTGCCTTCTTTTCTAAATTCTGTTTCTTTTCAATCGGAATTTTTGTGCCAAAAAAATCGTTTAGTCTTTTTAATACTTTAAATGTGCAGAAAAATATGCATTTAAAACTATAAATATTAATTTTTAATTTAGAAATATATAGTGATATTTCTCTAAGAATATTTCAATATAAATTTCATATCTATTGTATTACGGTGATCGATGATATTCTTTTCTTTATAAAAAGGGAAAATGTTCATTGGCTGGTTGGAAATCGCCCAGAATTCCATGATTAATCTTCAAAAATCAATAGTTTAATTTTCCTGATCTAACTTTTGCTTATTACATCAGTTTAGTAACTGTCGAATAAAGGTACATCATTAAAACAGAGCCTGGTGCAAGCGGGTAACTATTGATTAACATTTCTTTTTGCTCCATTGGCAACACTCTGCTTATCGTGTGGCCAGATACAATGCGTTCGGGTCCAGATTAATGGAATGGTTACGAATTCATTTGTGCAGATAATGGAGTTTCTGCATCATAATAAAGAACCGCCCATTGTGTTTGTGACATTTTCAGAGATATCTGAATTTCCGATATTGCGAGGGTGCAACCTGCTTGGAAATTGTCCAATTTTCGTCCTGGAAGATGACTTTCGATCCACGTATTTTTTTTTTATTTCCTTCTTTTGTCACATTTTCTTTTCCAGCCGCTTAAATCTGCTTTGCTACACGTTGTTATTTATAGAGGAATAGATGCACTTGGCACCATTACATATGCAAGTCTTCTGTCATAGCAATGGGGCTTAGCGTGAAAAAATATTTTTTCACCAGTTTTATTTATGTCAATATGGCAACGGTTCAGACGTTGGTATTACGTTAATTATCCTAGCATACGGCTGTTTCTCGCACATATTTAGGTGTAAGGTTTTTTAAAGAAAATTTCATTAAGCTAAGTTTTGAAATTAATATTTTCTTTCGTTTATTATACTCAAATTTATGTTTTGATTGCCCAAGCTATACCGCCGTCACACTTTCAAACACTGTTTAATGTTGTAGGGCCAGTCAATCAGCCTGGAGTAAGATCCTTTTTTCAAACTCGATGCCCAGTGTTTTTTTAACAAACTGCCCATTGTAATACCGTAAAAAATTCTAGAGCAACACTTTTAGAATACTTTTCTTTTTAATTTTCATTATGCTAATTTAGATACATATAAGGCATATTAATTCGTCCTTGTTTGTTAAAAAAAGTTGCATTTTTCAAAATAAAATAATGCAAATGTCAATCTGACATTTTTATTAGATGCTTCATAAGGTATAGTTACCCTTAATGATTTTTTTTAAATATCGCTCAAATTAAAACATTAAAAATATATTACTAAGTTTCGCTTGTTTAAAAATCTCTCCTGATTTATTTTATCCAATTTATTTCGTATTAAATAAAAATAAAATTTTATCTGTTCAAGCATTTAAAAAAAATCCCTTTTTAATAACGCGTTGCCATTGCATTTACAAAATCTCCGATTTAAAAAAATAAGTTAGTTACAATAAAATAAATAAAACCTATAAAAATGTTATTTTAAGAACTTTATTATATGAAATAAAATAAACAGGAAATGTGATATTTTTTTTAAACAGTAAATGCGAGACAAGGTTTTTTGGATCGTTTGCGATACTAGAGTTATTAATTTAATGAAACGATTAAAATAAATAAAAATATAATTTAACTTTCAGGAACACGTGGTGCTTGGGCGTTCAAGAAATGATGTTCTGACATGATGCATTGAAATATGCATAGCAGATTTCATTTTGATCTTTTATTCTTATTTTATTTCCTTTAGATTTTCATTAAGAAAAACGCATCTTTTCTTTCCTGGTTAAATATTTCATTCTAAAGGTTCGACTTTCTAGAACGTTTTATGATCAGTAGGCAAAGTAATAAAATTTAATACTCCATATCACCATTCAAATTCGTTCGTCTAAAAGTTCAAAATTTATTTTAATGTCTTCAGTACTTCCAGAAATAAGATTCGCTAAGATGTTCTAGACGCCATTATATTCGCATGGACGTCTTCGACTTCAGAATCGAAAAGGGCTCTTCAGCTGGCAAGATTAGTTTAATCCGTTTCGTAAAGTCTAGTCTCCATTTCCAAATGGAATCAAAACGGATCGTAAAATGTTGCGAAGCACCGACTCAATAAAACTTGTCTGCATGTTTTTCTTCTGGTTATCCGAATGAAGAAGACGGATTAGCGAAGCAAGATTCGACTTTCTTGAAAGAGTGGTATTTGGAATCGAAAGAAAAAATGTTTCGATTTAAGTGATCTGTTGAAAAAAGTTTTTTAGTTACTCTTTAAATGTGAATATAAAATATTAGGATATATAGATATAGTTTAATGTTAATCATATTCAGAAAAAGAAGAATTATATTGAATATTTTTCAGCCTTATTTTCGAAAATATATAATGATAAACAAGTAATAATTTTAAAAAATAATTCAATTCCTACTTAGGTCAACAATTTTTTAGTTACTTTTTATTAAATAATTACGATTAATATAAACTATTTATCAAAAATTTAGGTACTTACGTATTAAGCCGTCGATCAATTTCACCTAGTCAAAAAACAGTCGCCAATTATTCGCCTACACGTCAAAATTGGTTTGCCACATTTTCAAAAGTATTAGAGAATTTTGGCGTGCTGTTGCCGTATCGACGGTCTAAAATATAAGTACCAATTTATGTCTGACCAAAAAAAATCTCTCTTATCCGTTGAAAATAAATCATAACAAACACTGCGCATGTGTGGATTTTCAACGTCAATTGGGGCAACGCAAATACGTGAATTTTCCACTCCAGTTGAGGTAACACAATACAGATTAGAAATTTTTTTATTTACTTCATTCTCTTTTATTTTCATTCAAAACTACTTCAAAAGAAAAGTCTATGAATTAACAATATTTAGTTTTAAATACATTAAATACTTAGAAAAGAAACAGAATCGTTTGAAATAATCTGTCAAAAACATTTTAAGAAATAACATCATTAGCATGGGAAAAAAGCAAACTGATCTTACTTATTTGGCGATGGGGAAGTGAAGATTTGTGGCGTGAAAATTAGTTTTTAATTAATAACAGAATAATTAATCAAATTAGTGAATTAATATTTGAAAAAAAAAACTGCATTAACATCAAGTACCATATACTACTAGTTTTAATTGAGAGAGTATAAGTAATTGTAGGAAAGGAGTCAAGTAATTGTAGGAAATGTAGAGATACAAAGATATTCGAGAAAATGTTTTATGTTTTTATTTATTTGATGATTTTTCTAATCTGAATTAATTTTTTAAATAATGGAAGGTTTTAATAAATATACCAAAAATTGTTTTCGTATTTATTGCGAGATTTTGTCACCAGAATTAAATAAACTTGCGCCAATTCTTTGAATTGATATATGAAGCATAAATTAATTTCTATCAATCATTTTTAATATTGCTCTAATTAAGTTTAATACTTTTCACATCATTTTTAGTACTTCATGGCAAAGAATATATTAAAGATGTATTTAAAAAAACACGAATAAACCGTGTATTTGTATTAGCTGAAAATTCACTTTTGAAAATGATTTTCAAGAGTTTAATTACTAATTTAAGTTTTAGCTTCAAACGAATTGTTAGTTTTCTTTAGGTCATAGGCAAATAATGGACGGTATAATCGTAAGCAGATTTTTGTCTTTATCAATTTAAAATTATTAATGAGTTTGAAAATATCCCTTGAGTTTTATCAGAACTTATAATAATCTCTGTCACAAAATTAATCATCTCGAAACTAAAATATAAAATCTTCTATCGTCAACCAAGTCCAAAACTTAATTTAAAACTTTGTCCGCTAACTAAAAGCCATTACTTTATAATAAGTTTGTGTTTCCTTGTTTGTTTAAAAATTGTTTTCGTTCCAATCCTCTTAGCCTTTCATTAAGTAAAGCACTCAGCTCCTTTCCTGGCTAAACATTTCATCTTTCTTCAAAGTTCTTTCCTCGACGAGCCAAGTAATAAAAGATTATACAGCGTTTCTCCATTCAAATTCGCTCGCTTATGAGTTGAAACTTCATTTTAATTCCATCGATGCATCCAGAAACGCGATCCTTTGAGGCAAGAGCGAGATGTTGAGGACGCTATTATGTGTCGCATCTCACCCTTGAGAATCAAATTGGAATGCTTCGGTTTTCTGGCAAGATTTGTTTAATATGAACCCTCCACTCCTGGGTGGGTTCCTATGGCTGCCAAAATGCTCGTAAATATCGGCTCCATGAAAATTTGCATTCGTCTTCCTCTTCCGAAATGGCGATTTATCAAACACATTCTTTTGTCTAAATAAGAAGATTTGGATTTTTTCTTTGGATTTTTAATGACACACGAGCCATGGTGTTGACTATGCTGCACCAGTATAAAAAAAATAAGAAGAAATGCTAAATAAGAAGAAAAGCTTAGCCAATCTTTATTAGAATTTTTTAGAACGATCTTAGCAATGAAAAAAATTGTTAATGAAAGAATCGGAACACTTCCAAAATCACGATTTATTAAACACATTTTTTTTTGTCTGAACAAGAAAAAAAAGCTTAGCCAAGCAATATACGATTCTTTTAAAACAATCTTAGCAATGATTTTTTTTAATTATTGAATCGGAACACTTGTTCGCATTGTTTTTGTCAGTGCATATTGTTGTGAACTATTCTTGGAATTATAAAACACACAAAAAAATCGAAAATGCTTTTAATTTATTCATGTTAGAACCTAAGATAAGAAAAGCGTCAGCAAAACAATGCTCTGTCAGAAAAAAAAAGAAAGATCCTTAATGAAGTTTTGTCCCTTAATTATTGAATAGAACATTCTTTTCGAATAATATTCGCTATAACTACAAACTATGGAATAAATTAAGGAATTCTTAGAAATATTGCATTTACAAGAGTCATCAGAAATATTTTTAGTTAATTTTCGATTCATTTTCTTAATAAATGAATTAATTAAAGTCTATTGTCTAGAAAAGATAACACAAAGATATTGCAATAAAACATAAAATACGTGTTCTGCTTTATTTGCTATAGTCAGTTTCTGCACTGTGTTGATATATGTAATACAAATAAAAAAAGCACAATAAAGTAAATTAAAGTTCTGAATATGAAATCAAAATAAAACAAAAAAGTTGTATTGATTTCGACATTTACTTCCCGTTGATGACAATGAATTCACATGAAGAAGTACAAATGTTAAAAATCCAAACGTAAAATTAGGACATATTAAAAGAAATAAATGAAGACAGCAAAATTAGCGGTTTGTAACAAATTATGTTATTATAATTACTCTACTGTGAAAATAGTCTTAAATCATTATTAAATAATTTTCAGAAAAGTGTATATTTTTAAAACCAAACTTAACAAAGCATTAACTTTTATTGTAGTCCAAGAGTTCTAAAAGGTATATGACGCGCTAAGTTAATAATAGTCTTGATTAAGAATCAGTAAAAAATATATCATCAGTTTGTTTTTAAATAAAAATTCCAGTTATTATGTATATTTTTTTAATCTGAAAGTCAATGCAGGAAGTTTTTTTTTTAATTTTACGAAAAACTGACATGATTTCTAAAATCTCAACACATAATGCTAAACTTTTCAAAGAAAATTTTTTCGAGTGTTAATTTTTTGCTCCTTTTACTGCTCGTTAATTGTTTTCTCAATAAGAATACCAGAAACGATACTTATGGCAAACCCATATTTAAAAAACGTTTCACAATAATATATAAAATAGTAAATAAACAATTGCCACAGTTGACTTTTAAATTAGTCGTAAAATGCATTAAGTCAATATTTTCATTACTTGCTTGTTAAATTTCATACTTGATGGATTTGTTTGGACAATTGCACTAATTTTTATTTTTTAATATGTAATTAATCAAAAAGAGAATTACGGGTTTTTAAAAATAAATATTACATTTTTGATCTATAGCTTCTTTATTATATTTCACTGCCAGATTGAACTAAATTTTTACTCTGGATGTCATTCCATTCACTTAGAATTAATTCAATTGAAAGTTTCTTAACTTGAATTTAATTAATTTAAAAACTTTACATAACATGTTAAATGTAAGTAAATGATAACGGAACAAATTATTCTTGAATAATTTGTTAAAAATCTACTTTTAATATTATTTTCAATTGTTCTTTTACTGAAATATCTAAACATTGTATAAATTGGAGACTCCTGAAAGTATCTGTATGTTTGAATCACAAATACTCGAGAAATATTTAAAAGATATTGGTGAAACTTAGAACATTTTGTAGAGCATTTATTGAGGAAGGTTTTGTCGTATCAAAATTTAAAAAAAGGAGTTTTATAATTGCGATTTTAAGTTTTCGCTTATCCACGTATGTGTGAAAACCTCAAACTATGCGTGTGTAAATAGCAAGAGCTGTGATATACATATGCGATACATTTCTTTGTTTATGTTTCATTTTAAAGAGAAATTCAAAACTCACTATGCCCCTCCCAAAAAAAAAAAGGAAATTCAACTTTGGCCGGAAGAGAGAAGAAACATCCGAGTAGCGAATACCAAAGAAATAATGTCCACACTTCGGGAAGGAGTCTTTTGATGAGCTAAATAAGCTTCTTTCTTTAAATAGCACAACAATTAAATTGCGGGGACAGAATCAATATCTTGAGGAGCGAAATGATCGCCTGTTTTTTGTCAACGGACTTATATTTTTATTTTTGTAACCATCTAAATATATCTGAATTTGTACTATAAAAAATTGTTTTGTTGCTATTTTTGATCATTTCTAAATATATTTTTATGTTTGTTTGATGCTGCGAAACTTGCCCATGTCGTATCGGGTGGAGGCTAGACAAATATAAATCTAATTCTTTTTATATATACACTGGCAACGCCGAGCGGGCACTGCCAGGAATATTGGAATATTTTTATTTCATTTCATTTATTATTCGTAGTAAAATTTAGAATTTCCTGATGTTTTATTAAAGTTTGCGGAATTATGTTTAGACATCGGTTTTCTGAAAACTAAAACACCAAATTTCTTTATTTTTCAACCAATTCTAAAATTGAATTTAGAACTTTACTTCACAAACTAAAAGTTATTAGTTGTGATTTGGAAAATGCTGTATCCTGTCTTATTAGACATTTATTAAGAAAACACTCTTTTCCTTTCCTGGCTAAATATTCAACCGTCTTCTAAGCTCTTCTTAACGGAAAAAATATTAAAACAGTATACTATGTTTCTCCATTCAAATACGCGTTCCGGTAAGTTCAAATTTCATTTTAATTCCCTCGGTAATTCTAGGAACATAACTTTTCAGCTGACGGCGAAGTGCTGAAGACGCCATTATGAAAGTTCATGCCTGGCAAAATTTGTTTAATCCGCTCGCTAAAGCCTTTAGTCCCTCTTCTTATTAAATGCACTCTAACGGCTCATAAAATGTTATGAATCACCGACTCAATAAAAAAAATTCAGAAAGACATATTATTAAACTTTTTTTAAACTAGAAGAAAATTTAGCGAAGAAAAATTCGTTACTCTGGTAGAACAGTGGACAAAAGAAAGAATCGTTTGGCGATGAAAGAAATATTTTAATTAAAATGATCGGAAGAAAACTTTTCGTTTTCATTTTATATTTGATTATGAGTGCAAAACATTTTATATTTTTAGAAATATTATGTTCGTAAAAGAAAATATAAAACAATTTTTAAATACACAATTCTTAATGTAAGAAATAAATCTTTTAATATCTTTGGCTCGAAAGAGAAGATTAAGGAGAAGAAATGTAAAAGTTATTGTAATGAAGTGGATAAATATGTGAGAATTATTTTAAAGAAGAATTTCTACTTTAATTGCAAATTTCATTTTATTCCTCATTTCTCTAATCTTTAATTAATTAAGGAAGTAGGTTTTATATTTCTTTGAAAGTTTAGTTCCATCCATAATTTTATTTCAAGTTTTTATAATTCCATTCTAATAAGATTCAGAAAAATCCCTGAATTAAAAAGTATTATAATGCTTTAACATTTATTAATTTATGTTGAAATTGTTTCTTTTTAATCTCTGTCAGCTGTCGCATTTTTTAAAATTTTTTTATTATAGAGGATAATGAATATTTGCTGTTCTACCAAAAGAAACAAACATTGGATGTTTTACTCAAAAATAATCCATTAATTCGATAATTTGAATAAAATTTAATCTCTGTTTAGATTTTTAGAGCTTTTCGAAAAAGGTTTGAAATTAAAGTATTCTGAAATCTCGTTTTTTATAGATGAAATTTAATATCCAATATTTTATTTACTTTTGATGTTTATTTTTCAATTGAATGGTACTTGCGCATCTCAAGTACTTGAGAAATAAGCTTATTTTTTTTATAAAAAATGCAATATCTGTCAGGCATATGATTTATTTGATATTTCATATTTTGACGCAGTATTTGGGAAGATAATCTTAAAAAATCAAATCTAGATTTAGATATTAACGTTAATTTAAGCTAGAAATAACCTATATTAATAGGGTATATTATTAAAAAT
This sequence comes from Argiope argentata, assembly GCA_026289955.1. Classification (NCBI taxonomy): domain Eukaryota; kingdom Metazoa; phylum Arthropoda; class Arachnida; order Araneae; family Araneidae; genus Argiope; species Argiope argentata. The sequence goes on from JAOUZG010033182.1 coordinate 1,938,591, forward strand.
TAAATGTAATGAAATTATATATGAATAAGAACTTATGTTTATACATATACCTGTTAAAAAATCTTAAAAAAATTATATGGTATGTTTATTTTAGAATTCTAAAATTTTGACTATTATATAAAGTGTATTTAAATTTTTTATAAAATAAATTACTTTTTTTCAAAATATATTTATAATTTTACTGTCATTATTTTTGTAGGTTTTTTTTTTTTTTTGAAACTAGAAATTTTCCTAATCAGTGACATTTTCGTTTATTTGTTATGGTTCAATTATATTCATTTTAGCTTCCAAACATTAAAGGGTATTCGAAATTCTCTTTTGAAATTCTTATTTTGCTTTAGACAAGACATGTTTGGCTCTACATTATTTTTTTATAATTTGTCCTTAAGTGTATAGCCGACACACCAAAAATATATATATTTAATATTGTTGAAACGTCTTTGTGTATGAACGTGTGTGCACAAAACAATGTAAGACATTAGATTAGAGATAAAAGTCTTTTTAAATGTTATGTTACAATGAATACATTCTAGTAATTATATGTCAGCAATTTTATATGCAACCTTAAAAAGTATTTTAAACTCACCATTTACTGTGGTTAGCGTATACATATTTTAAACTTTTATGATCCTAAATTACATTATACATAAACATTGAAAATATTTATCTATCTATATTATAGGCATTTTATAAATTTCACAATATCCAGGAATTCTTACTAGAATTAAATAATTTCATATTTTTAAAAATGCAAATCTCATTGATTAAATAACAAAAAAGGAAAGAATTTATATGAATCTTCATGAACTCGAAGAAATTCATCTTAATCAGGTATTTTTCCTATTAAAAACTGAAACGACTGCAGTTTTCCAATTATTGGTCTGAATTCAAAAACTTTTTTTCTTTTAGAAAATAAAGAAATCCAACTGAACATTTAACTTTCTTGTATTTGATCATCGGAATCAAATCTTCCGATTTAACTTGATCCTTTTAATGAACGTCACAGACATTTTCTGTTGCCAAAACCCTTCTCTTAAAAGAAATCCTGTTGACATATTGGCAACCCATTTCGCTAGAGCTGCCTTAATGCCCGAATGCGTCGCGTCCATTCTCCCTCCGGTATATTATATTCGCTTCCTTACTTTAATGTCGATCTTTTTTTTCCGCAAAATGCCTTTCTTCTTCCAGAAGTTCTATTATTAGTTGCGTATCGCATCGCTCTAAGAATTGGACGTGAAAGCCCCGGTGAGCAGGTTGCCATGACTACTTGAGGATAATCGCCGTTGCCAGTCTACGGTAAGGAATTTTCTGCTAAGGATGACAAATCGCTGCGAAGTCTTCTAGGCATGTAATTGACTCCGCCATCAACGAAAATAGCGATTTCGTTTTGTTTCGTCGAGTGCCCTCGGCTCCTTTTTCGGGGGCTACTCCCTACATTCTTTTTTCCGCTGTGTAATTTGGGATGTATGGATTATTGATGGAGAGATGGGATTGCTACTGTATTCCCGTTATCCGGTTTTTCCGGTAACTCATGATGGATGATTAGAGAAATGACAAGATGACTGCTTTCGATCGCTGCTGTAATTGAATCGGGAACAGATTTGGGAGTTGTCTTCTCTCTTCGAGAACTCGATAGGGTGCTGGATTATTTATGGATCCCCTGGATTATGTATGCAGGTATTTAACTGCTTTCAGTCCAGTGCAGTAGCCCCTAATTATAGGATAAATCACACTTTCGACTGAGTCGTTTTCCTCCGAAGTATTGACACTTCTAGCATAAACGAAATGGAGTGATATAAGAATAATTTTTTTCTACTTTACTCTTAGCGAGGTTAGGTAAAATTCAGGTAAAGGCTCAATAACTGAAAGGTCCAAATAACAAATTTAGCTTGCTTGTTATTTTTTTAAAGATTCCAACCCTGTCAATACTGAAGGGCCTTAAACGGCTGTTCAATGGCACTACTGTTAAGAAATCCAATACGCCTGATTATTGGCAAAGTTTCCTTTGCTTTTCGTTAATTGGGATTGACACCATTCAAGCAATTCATTCATACCTAGGGCCCATGCTCGTTCAGATGGGCCTGAGTAATAAAGAGCTTTCTTATAACTCTCAAAAGATTGGCAAACACTCATTATCTTTATATTCATCATTTAAGGTATCCGACTGGGTTCGGAGCCTTTTTTTTAAATATGCTTCAAATGCTTGTTATTATTCTAGGTTAAGTTTCAATATGTAACAGAATAATGAAAAATATTTTAAAATAAAAAATATTTTCATAACATTTTGAAAAAAAGGTAAAATTGTAGTTAAAAAACAGAAAAATTAACTGTTACGCCAACAGTAGTAGAGAAAAAAATTACAATCAGAAATCAAAAATATTTTAGAAGAACATTGTAATAATCAATATGCATGCTTTGAACTAAAATTTTTGAATATGTATAATATATTCTGAGATATGGCTAAAACAATTATATAAACAAGAATTTTTTGAAAAAAATGTGCTCAATTTGTCTATGAATACCTGTAAAATGCCTAAAACTGCATTTATATTTTAGTTTTTAGTTCAGAGCATTAAAAATATTATACTAAACAATTCTACAAAATTTCATAAGAATATATTCATAACATATTGAGATATTGTGTTTACGGTAATGCAAAAAGTGCAAAAATTGAATTCTTCAGAAAAGGCTTTTAAAGTTTTCATTTTGAAAAAAAGCAAAATTATTATCTTTCAACAAGTCTAAAACTCTCCTGATTTATAAGTTGGACCTTCCTTTATATCATCCTTCACTGATTTATTCTTTCTAGATGCTCTTCTTTTTTTTCTGGACAGTTTTTCAGACACTGAAGAATGTCGAATTGAATCGGCTATTCTGTTATCATCAATGTTGATGAAACCTTTGACTTGTTCTGGCTCAATAGGCACACCTAATTTTTCAAAAACTAGTAATAAGCCAGTGTATCCAGAATTGTAAATTAAAACAGCAATATATGTACCTAAGCGAAGAGTTTGCAGTTCAACAAATGTTTCTTTGGGTACAACATTCCACAGTACACCGTTAAAACGTTCGTTACAATTCTGTGTTTTTCCATGCAGACATTTTTGCAATAATTTTTGGTCACACAGTTCCATATAGGATCCTTTTATTTTATTTATGATAGTTGATGATAGGCCTGGTTTCTTTTCTTGAAGTTCTACGCCTGAAAATCTGGCTCTCTGAAATTTACACCAACTATTTGGTCCTTCAGGGCACTGGCGATGCATGGGACTATTGGTGCCGGAACAGCAGTGAAAAAAAGAGGCAATGACGGCACTTTGCATTTTTTCCAGATTTCCCACATTACTGCGAATGGCGATTCCATAATAGTTTTGCAGTCTATCTATACATTTATCGGTTAATTTCCCTTTTCCACTAAGCCCTTTTGTGTTCTTTTTTAATTTACGGAGATGCCCTCCAACTCTTTTTTGTACATGACCAATGCACTCAAGTTTTTTAACCGAATTCTCACCATATATATCTTTTACAGAGTCAAAACCTTTGGAATCCCCATCACCGTAATATTCACTATATACCAATTGCCGTAAACTTTCTGATCGTTCAAATATACGATAGGCTCCTACCACTTCCATATTGCCAGCAGACCCTTTATGATTAGAACATATGTGGGTTTTACTAATGTTAGTGCACCTAGAGATTTTGGTTTGACATACACGGCAGTATTGAGATAAGATTTCGATATCCAAAATCTTCCCAGTATCAATAGAAATGGCACTGACACAACCATTCAATGAACTGTACCCACGACGTTGCCAAGTGCCATCAACTGAAACACCACAGCTGATTATTTCTCGGTTATTGGCCTTTTTCATATCTCTAACTTCTTTTGCAGCTGAATTCAAATTCAGTTGAGCACATGATTCAACAGTGTTCAGAAGTATTTTTTCTTGGTGACGAAATGAACACTTAGATAAAAAAGGTAAACACAGAGTTGAACAAAGTTTCTTTCCTGCAGTGTAACCACATCCTATCAACCTTAATCCAAACACAATAAATGTGTTTATACTGTTATTTTTGTTTGTTTTGGGTGTAGATGAAAAACCTTTCATGAATGGGCAATTTCTGCACTTCAAAACAAAATTTAAACACAGTCCAAACTTTGAATCCTCACTGAGATGCAAACCATTGGAGAAGCAATCAGGACAGCAAAGGACAGAAAATATATTAAATAAAACTGATAAATCAATTATGCGATTTCCTGTCAAGTTATTGTTGCTATCAGTTTTCAGAGTATCAACATAAGAAGAGCAGTCAAGGTTCAATTTCGCTGTGCTACAGTAGTGACATTTGAAGTTGATGCACTCACATCATCACTTTCAGTAAATCTATTTCCATGAAAACTGCGTTTCTTGGAACGTTTAGATCTCGTTTTGCGCATTCTAAAACCAGAAACAGATTTAGAATATAGCAAAAAAAGTGATTTGAAGTTGAAAAAAGCTCGTAAATGATTCACTTGAGAAGTAATCAATAACGTGGAGAAAATAAACAAACAGAACTTCAGTACAGCACATTTGTTGCCAATTTTAATGAGAGAAATTTTGAAATAATACCTACATATACTTATTATCAGGCATAAAAGATATAAAATAATAATTTTAGTCATTTTTAATAATTTTTAACATCGAAATTCCTTGATAGATTGCAATATTTACATCAACTTACGGTTTCGAAATGCCATTTCCGGTTTCACTTTTGTCATACTATGCTAACTTAAAACGGCCGTAACTTTATTTCTAAAGTAGGTAGAACAAAAAAAAAGGACAGATTTGGAAAGCAAAAGGAACAGGCTTTAATATTATGCATTAAAATTTTTTTCGTTAGTTTTGTCAAATTTGACGATTTTTACCCAGTCGGATACCTTAGAGGAATGCTCTTTCGTATATCAGTCCTTATCGTATATCATTATGATTTTTGAAACTGTAGGGAATTCTTATCTTTAAAAGAGAAACAAGAATATTCTAGTATGTTAAAGTATCTGAACTCGAATGGTCTTAGGAATTATAAGGATGGAAATGCAAGCCCTTAAATTCTAACTCAGAATGTCATGTTTTGCACTTTGTAATACAGTGAGGGGTGGCCAAATATTTATTTGGGCCATCTTCCTTTGTTTCCGATTATATAGAAACTTAGATGTAGTTCTATATTTTTGATTAAATTACCTTATTCCGCGTTTCATACATTTTTGCTTTTTGAATTATAGATACGGGAATAGATGGATCGAAATACAACCACTTAGAGGATAGAATTAGTGTTGAATTTTATACACATGTATAAATTTAATGATAAGAACTTCTAATTCACTATATTATTGAATTATCATGTTAGATCCATTAGATACACCATTTAAGATCCAACTTAGCTCCAAAAACAGAGATTCTGAACTCTGAGATTCTATAATAAAGAGATTCTTCAAAATCTCGACGGTTCTGCTAATTTTATAAATTTGATAAAGTTTATATTTCTTCTTCACTGAAATTCATATTTTTATTATTTATTTATTTCACCTTGTTTAATTGAGTGGAAAATAAATGACATTCTAGAGCTAAGTCCTGTAGAGGCAAATCCCAATTGAAAGAAATAAGTCCATCCAATTGAAGACCGTTCCTAATTAAGTTCACATATACCTAATGACGTTCTAAAACTAAATTGGCTTAGCTAACTTAATAGGGGGAAATGGATATCCGATTTTTCTGTATTGAGTACAAGTTGATACTTGCTTATACCTCGTACTTTAGTTGCTAATACAGCCAATAAAGCGATTCTCTTTTATTTGAAACAAAACCAGGTACTCTTTGAGTATCTGTTTTCACAATTGAGTCAAGAGTGGTAGCTGATACTAATAAGAGTATGATTCCAATTTGGGATTTCACTCGAAAAAGTATTAATGGCAATATTCCTGTGGCTTTGGTTTGAACAGAGATTGCTACACGATTAAGAAGAGGAAAGGAAAGACCTTGCTGCTATAATTAGAATAAGAGAAGACCAAGATTCTACTATGGTATATGCATCTATGAAAGAGGTACGGAAAATTATAGCAGGGAATGAAATATATGAAGTAAAAAAAAGCTTCTTGCATGATCCTAATGTGTCCGAGGCAGGTGAGCGAACTGGTGAAATCGGCATAATATTTTGTATATCTTAGTCTTTATCATTTTTGTACATCTGATACGTTATCGCTCCTGATACTTCTCATGAGGTTGGTACAATATCAACCAATCCTAAATACACAATATCTACCAACAGCAGTGCTTTATTTCATGTGTGTGTAATAGTATTTATAAATCTAAATTAAATCCCAATTAATTTCCTAATTTGTATCTGAATTTAACCTATATTAAATTTATTCTAAAATATTCTCTTTTCTGATCCAATTCCAACATTTCTTGGTTTAATTAATGCTACATAAACTCTAAAAAATGCTTAAATCAGTCTTTCTCAAGCTTTGAATGAAGGGATAAAAATATATCGATCTAAACGAATTCTTTTAAAAGATTCCTGTAATTCCCTTGCCAAACTCACTTTTGTACCGTGCTGTAGATTTATGTGTCACGTCGCTTCTTTCTTGCACATAAATTATGCCTCCCAGGTTGAAATGAGGCAAAATTTTAAATTACAAAAATTTCTTCTCACTTTGGCCTTGAAACTTCTCGAAAATTATGTGATTACATATCGTATATAATTCCTTTCAAGAAATCTGAGACAGCTACTCACTTTGCTTGAGAGTAAAATTGCTTTTGTTGTGTAAAGGATTTGATTAAATTACAATACAAAATTTATTATACATATAAACACAATTCAAGCTAATAATACATGGCACAAAGAGATAATACATATGGAAGAAGAAAAAAGGAAAAAATTCCGTGAAATTAATCCATTTATTAATTCATTTCATTGAATCTATAGAATGTCATTAAAAACTAATTTTCATTTTATGTATTAATTACAGTAAAGCATCGTTTATATATTCTTTAAAAGTTTATCGTCCATCAATGTATAAATATAACGATGTAGGCCGCCTTATTTACGGTGAACCAACTAAATTAATGGTGTTAATAAAATTTATTTAAAAGTAATAATTGTGAAATTTTTAAAGATGGTATTATTATTATTACTATATATATTATGATATTACTATACTTTATAAAAAAGATAAATATTTTTAAAAAATATTTACTAAAATTGAGAAGAGTCATACTTTTATATCTTCAACACTAATTTTTATATAATTTTATTGCTTCTATATAGACATGTAATTTATCATTTTTATTATATTAAATCAACGAGTGGTCGCTTAAAGAAAATGCAGGGAATTGGTTGACAATTTTCTTCAGAAATATCTATTGAAGTTGTTCGAAAGGATGAGGCTTTCAGTTTTGATTGTAGAAATGCGAAACTTTTTCATTTAAAGCGTTTGTTTTATGATTATTTTACTAAATAAGACTATTAGAACCAGAAAACTATATTATATATATATATACACTGAAGTGGGATAGCAATATGTCATGGGATAGCAATATGCAAATATACAGATGGCAGTAGTATCGCAGCGGAAAAGTATAAATGCGCAGTTCGTTTTCCAGAGCTTTCATTTGTGTTCAAGTTATTCATGTGAACAGGTTTTTCGTGATTTATGGCGGCACGACGAGAATTAACAGACTTTGAACGTGGAATGTTAGTTGGAGCTAGACGCATGGGTCATTCCATTGCGGATATTGTTAGTGAATTCAACATTCCGAGATCCACAGTAACAAGAGTGTGCCGAGAGTATGAAATTTCAGGCATCCCATCCCATCATGGACAGCGCAGTGGGCGACCACCTGCACTTAACGACCGAGACCGCCGACGTCCGTGTAGAACGGCCAATGTTAATAGACACGCAACACTTCGTCAAATAACTGCAGGAATCAGTGTGGGACGTACGAGGGACGTGTCCGATAGGACTCTGCGGCGAAATTTGTCTTCCTTGTGCTATGACAGCAGAAGACCGACTCGAGTGCCTTTACTGACAACACGACATCGCCTGCAGCGACTCTCCTGGGCTAGTGAGCATATCGACTGGTCCCTAGAACTGTGGAAACCGTGGCGTGGTCAGATGAGTCACGATTTCAGTTGTTACGAGCTGATGGTAGAGTTCGAGGGTGACGCAGACCCCACGAAGCCATTGAGCCGAACTGTCAGCGAGGCACTGTTCAAGCTGGTGGTGGCTGCATAATGGTGTGGGCTGTTTTTACATGGCATGGACTCGGTCTTCTGGCGCAACTAAACTGATCATTGACTGGAAATGGTTATGTTCAGCTGCTTGCAGATCACTTGCAGCCATTCATGGACTTTACGTACCCAGACAACGATGGGATTTTTATGGATGGCAATGCGCCATGTCACCGGACCAGAACTGTTCGCGATTGGTTTGAAGAACATTCCGGACAATTCCAACGCATGATCTGGCCACTTAGATCACCCGATATGAATCTCATCGAGCATTTATGGAACATCATCGAAGGGTCCGTTCGTGCTCAAACTCCTGCACCATCCACACTTTCACAATTATGGACGTCTATACAGACAGCATGGCTCAATATTCCTGCAGAGGACTTCCAACTACTTGGGGACTCCATGACATGTCGAGTTGTTGCACTTCGCCCGGCAAAAGGAGGACCGACACGATATTAACAGTCATCCCATGACTTTTGTCACTTCAGTGTATATATATATATATATATATATATATCACAATTTTAGTAGAGCATTTATTGATTATTGATATCATAAAATATAATTTTTTTTGTCATTTTAAACTTTTTAAATCTCTCTCTGACAGATTAGAAAATAACTATAAAACCACGATTAGATCGAGCATCCAATATAACCAATATATTTTCAAACTGATTTTTCCAACTTATCCAAAATATTTTTTTTATCATTGACATTGGTTGCACGATACATTTCAAAATAGTTTCCAACTTAATGTTTCAGGTAACCTTTTCATTCTATTGTATTCAAGTTTCATGCTATAACGACATAATAGAAATCTTTTGGTGCTGGAACTCATGTAAATATTGTTCATCAATTATCATGAATTAATCTGCACTCAGAATTCAGCAATATTCAAAGAAATAGTATTATGTTGTGGAGATTATTATAAAATCAAGTATCTGTATTTTTATATAGTAAATAGCAATTAAAAAATTGGAGACTAAATTAGATGAAATGGATCTTCAGAAAAAATTTCAGCTGCTGCTTAAGACTTCCAAAAGCTATCCATTTGGAAGTCTTAAGCAGCAGCAAAATATTTTACATTATTGAACAATATGAAACAATATTTATTTCTTTGTATAAAATTACTCAATACTTTAAAATATTGTAAAATATCGAACAGTATTTTATACTTCTTTCAAGGTATTGAACGAAGTATAAAGTGAAATGGGTATTAGAAAATCGAACACTTTCGTATTTTTTTCCAACCCTGAGCCAAAAAGAATAAGGTTTTGATTGAAAAATTGTTAATTAAATATTATGTTACTATTTCTGATTTTCGATATATGTATATAACGTCACACAAGAATATGTTTTTGATTGGAAAAATCAATTCATTAAATATTATGCAGTTATTATCTTTAAAGCTTTAACAAAAATTCACTGAATAATATACCAAATATTTAATAAAGATTATATTTTCCCTTTTTAAAGGAAATACTCTAATGTGAAAATGAATAATAAATATATGTGAAACAGTTTATTCTAATATGGAAATGAATAAAAAAGAAAAATTCATTTCACATTATAAATAGAATGAATAGGCTCGTTAGAATATTATTGAGCATTTTTGTGGGGAATATTTAAAACTTAGAATGTTTCTCCCTTTGAGAATCGTTTTTAGTTCAAAAACATGTTTGCTAATCCTAATTATCTGAATGTATTCAGATGTAGGAATAGAAGTTCGTATTGCTATTTTTTCTACAATAATATTCTGCTCTACCTTCTATATTCAAGAGCTTATTTTCTCTTGGGAATATTCAATTTAGCTAAAAGGACAAAGCATTTGAAAACAGGGTTTTTTAAAACTAAAATATAGTTGAATTTGAATTGCTTTTCAATTTTCATCGAATTCTAAACATTCTTTTACTGCCACTATAAATAACAGAAACAAACAATATTTATCTTTTATAAGGCTTTTTTATTTTTTCAGGCTCTTTTCGAAATCTATTATGCTTTTATAATATTTTTTTAATCTTCGCAGAAAGCGATTTTTTTTTAAGTTTATGTGAAGAAGCTTCTAGATTTATTTATTATTTATTCCAAATCTTCTTTAGCCATTACTACTTTAATTGATAAAATAGTTCCTGGAAAATTCCATGTAAATTAAAATTGTCAGATTTTATTCAACTTAGTACTTTAAAAATGATAATGTAATAAATTTTTAAAAAATCCATCTGAAATTTTATTATGATTTATTTTGAAAAAAGTTCGAGGTCAAAACTTCAAGCACACTTCTTGAAATCAAGCAATATTTTGTAAAACAAAAAAAAACTTTGAAAAATTATCATAGAATATATTATCTGTTTTCAGGCGAGGGAACCCTTCGTGCTTTTGAGTATGCGAAAATCACTTTTTATTTTACTAAAATCGGAATGTGATTTTACTAAAATCGGAATGAGTTTATTTATTTTTGTTCGTCAAGAAATAGAATCACTGAGAAATTACTATTAGAACAATTTAGTGAAATTTAGTTCAAAATATTGAGAAAAAGAATACACAACCATCACCTTTTTACTGTTTTTAAAATACTAATCAGAATAATTGATTATATATAATCAGAATATGTAGTGACTCTAGACCTGTAATCGCGAAAATGCTATAACGTTAAATCCTCCTCTGCATTTCTACCTAATTTTCTTCAGTTCATACTTATTTAATATAGTTAATTAATTTACTTATAATTTTTTTACTCCATTCATATCAGACTTTAGAAATTCTTAACATAGATTTTCTTTGTGAGAAGTTCTTGATCGCATAAGCAACTGCTTATTGGTATAATGTCTTTAAAATTGATTTATTTTATTTCAGAACAATATTGTCCTATTCTTTATAAATAGTTTTGTGTATATTTTATAATTCATTTTTCTGTATTTTGTGTGTGTGTGCGTGTGCGTGTGCGTGTGTGTGTGTGTAAGAGAGAGAGAGAGAGAGAGAGATTCGGTTCCCTGTACCTCTTATATTAAATAAGAAAACGATCTATAATTTCATCAGGAGCTTCTAAACATTTATTTTTAAATCTGATTCGTAGAGAGTGCATCAGATTTCTCAGTTATAACGGTGTCGAAAATAGCATCTTGCAGGTTTCAAAATTCTAAACTGAAAGAAAAGTCTCTGCATGGATCTGTAACTAGAAAATCGAAAGTATAGCATTATTTTTTGACAGATGATTTTTGTTAGAAATAACGCAGAACAGAACATATGCCATTTGAAATAAGAAAAGCAAAGAAAACAAGTATTTTTCTGTAAAAGCAATCCAACTGATGCCAATCACTTTCTCAAAATTAAAATGTATGGTAAATGCAGGAAGAAATGTTTACCTGTTTGATAAAAAGTAAACAATAAAACCGTTCAGTTAAATATTCTTTTGTTTGATAAGACACCAGCAATTTCTCAAGACAAAAATAAAAAATTAAAAAAATTCAATTTCCTAAGATTTCTTTTCCTTGTTTTGGCCTCTTTCCCCTCCTTAACTTTTCTTCTTGTTTTGAACATTTTATAAAAGTTTTGAGGGCAGAAAATATTTTCTGAAAATGATTATCTGCGTTAAGGACTTAGGCTAAAGAAAGAAGTAGTAGTTTTTAGGTAAAAGCCCTTCGAAAGAATTGAAAATAATAATCACCGTTTTTAAACTCTGAAAAACATTTTTTGCTGCATAATATAATCTATTCTTCTCTTTCTGTGGATTTTTTTCCTTCCTCTCATAGAAAATAAATGCTCTAAATCATTTCTTATTTTTATAAATATTTTTTCTTAGAAGTTTGAATTATTTTTTTTGATGTGAGCATTTTTATTATTAAAAAAATTGATTTAAAAGTATAGATGTGCATGTTTTTTTTCCTTCTGGAAAATAAAATCTGTTTTTATAGGAATTGATCCAAAAAAAGTAATGTGAATTTTTTTTCTAAAATTTGTTTTTTTTTCCCTTGAAATGATATAAAAATAAAACAGACTTTTTGTATACATTTTTTTATTAAGTATGTTTTATTTTTCACTTACACTTTTCGAATGTTTTATATTGAAATGCCTCAAAAAAACTTAACAATTCATTTAAACTATTTAGAATATTTGAATAAATTTTAGCGGAATTAGCTATACAATTATAAGGATAGGATATTGTCTATTGAGGATACAAAGATACTTGCAACCATAAAACTTGAGGGAAATCGACCTTATTCAGGTCTTACTATTAGTTCACACTCTTCCCATATTATAGAATTATAGATAGATAGATAGAGAGAGAGAGATGAATAAAAGCCAAAGTAGAACCAAATTGAAAGTTGGCAAAAACGAAATAGGGATAAACCAAAGTAGATACTCATAAGTAAAAGAACATGATGACTTTCTCAGGGTTCACAATCAAGTAAAAAAAAAGATTTTTTTTCTGTAAGCGGGTTTGACTATTGTCTAAAGAAGAAAATCCACGGAGGATCAGGCCAGATTTCTTTTACTTATAAATTTTCGCTTTGGTTTATCCCTACTTTCTTTTTTGCTCACTTTCATTTCGGTTCTACTTTGGTTTTCATCTATGTTCCACTATATTTTTGTCAGAAGCAGCATAGGAGCTCTCTAAATTTATATGTATTGTTTTAATAATTTTTTTAATATTTTATATGTTATAAGTATTATTTCCTTATAATCACCGGTTCGGTTCCATAATAATAGAAATTTGGTATTCTTAAGACATTTTTAATTTATAATAAGATTAAACCTTATGAAATTGTTCAATTTTTTATTTGTGGCCTTATATACCTTTTTCAAATTTTCAATCGTTAATACTTTTTATTCTTTCACTCAAGTTCAAATTAATTTTTAAAACTTGTAGGGGTTGACGCTTGATGTTAATACAATTTTTTAAAAATATTAATTCAATTATTTTTTGTTTATTAATTAAAAGCTAACTTTCCAGCCAAAACTCTTCATTTCCCCACCGCCAAATGGGTAAAACTTCAGTATTTTTTCCCAGGTTGATAGAATGAGGCTTAACATGTTTTCGGTCGATTATTTCAAACGATTCTGTTTATTTTATTAATGTTTGGTGCATTTAAAATTAAACATTGTTAATTAATCGATTTTTCTAATTAATTATGATATACTTCCGAATTAAACTAAAAGAGAATAAAGGAAATTAAAACTTTACAATCTGTATTGCGTTACCCTAACTGACGCAGAAAATTCGCGCATTTGCGTTGTCTCAATTGGTGTTGAAAATTCAACAACAATTCAGTGTGTTCCGATTTATTTTCAACGGATACAAACTTGTTTTTGTTTTGGCCAGGCAAAATTTTTTACATTACTTATATTAATTGTAATTATTTATTAAAAAGTTATTTCTTTTTAAAGTTATTAAAGTTTTATTATAACTAAAATGAAATATTTCTTTCTTGTCCTAAGCAGGAATTGACTTAATTTTTTTATATTACTTGGTTTTAGTCTTACGGAAGAGTATGTATAGATCTCATTTCAAGACTGTCGTTTCATTTATTGCATGTGATCAATGATTTCACTTCTATTCAATACGTTAAGGGTGATTGCTAATCTGAGAATTGACTAAAACACATATCACTTTACCAAATTTTATTTTCGCTGATTGAAGAAAAATCAAACCAATATAATTTTTATCCAATTACTCAGCCCTGAAGGGAAGACAAGGAATTGATTTTTCCCTTCAATAATTTTGTTTGTTCATGATAAAATATATTCAGCATATTTCATCAAAACACTACTGATAAAGAAGCACACCTACATGCACTAACTCTCGCTGTTTTATACATTAGCAGTAATATTAAAAGGTATAACTTTGAAAATTTGTTTTAAGTTAGTTTCTTTAAAGTGAAATTTAATAAAATATCAATGGTTAGTAAAAGGCTAACGCCACCCCTTTGTTCAACTAGATTCCTCTCCTCTACGCAGAAATATCAAAATTTTTGGAACCCATCCTTTCAATATTTTCAAAAAGGATTGCAACTGTGTTGTTCCAAATTTTAATTTTAGAGACTGCGCTAGAATTGGACAGATTTTTTTCTTGTGTGTAAAATGGAACATGTTGTTGAGATGGTGCTTGATATAATGTGAGAAATTGATTGTGACTGGGACAATGGAAGCTTAAAAGACTGTGACACTATAAGAGATTTAAAGACAGAAAAAAAAGGGGAAAATTTGTAAAAGGTTCAAGCACTCTCGTGAGATTTGCCTTTAACCAGAGCAAAGAGAAAAATATTACCAAAGAAAACTTTTAGAGCCATTATTTTGGAACGATTTGCAGATGCAATTTAAGTCAGTATAGTCTGCAAATGAATTATCTGCTGCTAACACTATTCAGATACATCATGAGTGACAGGCTGCTTGAAAGGGAACTGAAGGAATTATCTTAATCCCTCTTTGTTTAGGCTTCAAAATAGATCCGGTTGAAATGTGGCTGAGATCAACGTATTTAGATTTTCTTTAGAAACAAGTTCTCTAAGAGGTCTCATTTTTTTAGTGGTGGTGTTGGAGGGGTAATTCAGAATGTTATAGCAGGAGAAAGCGAAAGATATAATTAAATTGAAAACATCCATAAAAGGTAATCAAACATCGTTTTGTATAGGCACACTCAATCTTATATATGAAGGAGAAAGAATCTAGAGATTTCAGTGGCTTTGAAATTAGCATATGTATTGTATGCATCATTACAGTCATCTCCTAATATCCTGCAAATGGTCAAATATAATATTATCGTCACAGATTGTTGCTACTGCAGAGAAAACTGGACTATTTACACTAGGATGGAAAAGCTTGCATTTAATTAAAATTTGTAAAATTAGAAAATAAATTTATTCTTATAGGAGAATATGATGTTGTTTTCGTTAAGAAGTTTAATAATTGAAGGCAAAGAATAATTGAAGCTCGAAATTTTGTAGGCACTGAACAAAGCATAAATGGCAATATTTATCACCATCTTTTAATCGCATGTATTTTTTACCTGCTTTTACCAGTATTGCATTATTAATACGTATGCTTCTTTGAAAGCAGATGCGTTTATGAAAGGTTGGCCTACTTTTACCAGTATTGCTTTATAATTACGTATGCTCCTTTGAAAGCAGATGCGTTTTTAAAAGGCAGGCGTAAAACTATAGCATCATAGTGGTAATTTATTTCAAAATGCTTTTTTCTAGATTTCAAAACTTTGTTTGCCAGCTGGAAAAATTAAAAATGAAAGTTAAAAAAAATTGTCATTGTATATATAGAAAGGGGGAGGATAGATACCGATAGAAAAGCCTCGTATTGTTTCAAACCGATTTTAATTGGTTAATGACTTAAATTAATGAAGCCAAATAATTGTTTAAAAGATAATTTTCTCGCATGATAACTTGAATTTTGAGATCGTAGATTTCATTTTCTTTTCTTTTTCTATATTTATCTTTCTTGCACAGGGGATGAGGAATGGCTCGGCGATGCTCCTGCGTCCCCTTCCTCCATGCCTCAACGCGCGGAGTACGAGGACTATGACGATGACGACGGGGACGACGACGACGGCTACGCCGGTAGACGGGGCAGCAAGAACGATGCCGAGGACGAGGACATCGACCATCAGGACGCGGAAGAGGACGAAGAGGAGAACGACGCCGAATTTCTTTTCATGCCATCCAGAGACACAAGGCTGGTCCTGCAGGACGACGATGACCAGTCGGGCCCTATAAAGGTGAATTGGCTTCGCCAAATGTGCTTTAAAAACTCGAAAGTTTAAAATATATTTTACGTTACTTTAAATGTGCATAAAAGAAACTTTGATTCATGTCAACTGTATTTGTAATATTGATTTTTTAATTATACTGTACACTCGCGAGTATCCTGTTCGCTATTATCCGCCTTCCGTGCTATCCGGCATAGTTTTCTTTTCTCGTAATTAAATAGAAAAGGCAAGACTTGCAATGGGTACGTTGCTAAGGTATTGGAGGCGGGCATCAGCGACGATCCTCCTACGTGTCGCGAGCACAATACGTGACAAAAAAAGGGCAAGTTCTGCTCGTTGTTCATTGTATCATCAGTGAGTTACGGGCCTCAATTGTTGCTTCTGTTCCTGATTATAATTAAACAATACGTACGGAATTCGTAAATTGTTGTAGGGGTATTCTTCATGTCTTTGAAGTGCATCATATTGAAGATTTCAAAAGGGTTGATAATCGAAAGCAAGTTATGATTACTATGGAGGAGAAAATTACTCTTTATACCACGATTAGAATCTAATATTAAGACTTGTAACTACTTCTTTGATTCACCGGGCCGCGTTCAAATTCGACTTCACTTCAGATAAATGGACGGTTTAATAGTCAATAAAAAGTGGGAATATTTGTATTATAACATTGAGTTTTGGTGTAAAATCTCTGCTTCTGGTACTGTGTGCAAAGAGCTCATGGAATTCTTGCTTATCTGGATTTTCTGTTATCCGTCTTACACTACCGCCACATTAAGCCAGATACTTAGCAGTGTGCTGTACTAAGAAAATTATTCCATTATTTGGTTGATCCGTTGAGAACATTACCCCCTCGGTCGCAGTTTTCAAAATCGCCAACTCCTCGCGCTCTTGCGTCTTATCTCCCGGAGAAAGATATCCTCCAACGACAACATCGGGCTGCCATATTCGGCACTAAATATCCTTGTCGAAAAGGGAATGACGCTATCTCCTATCGCACCCATTATTTTAATACAAATGCAAATCATTTAATATATCAATCCTTAAATTTCGAAAGATCAATTCAAATGCAATTGTTTGAACATTCAGAGTAATCTCCACAACAGGGATATCATTGTTCAATTGTGATAATTATGAATATATCTTCTCTATTTTTTTTTCTATATCAATGCCTCATGCTATTATTTCCATTTATTCCCAGGTGAGGCACACCGGGAAGAATTCCTACCCTGAAATTGTGGACTCGGATAACTCCGTCGAGGACTCCTCCAAAGAGGCTAAAAACGAAGACAACCAGCCTTTCGAATTCACAATAGACAATGATGAAGAGGAAGATTCCAACAACAACGAGGTCGACGACAAAGACGACTTCGTTTTGGAAGACTCGCGTCCGAAGAACGAGAGACGAGAAACCAGCCAGGACGACGAGGATGATGACGACGACGATGACAATTTTGTGGATGGTGAGGATGACGACGAGGATGACCCCATGTTTGAGAATCCAGAGGAGGACTCGCAGGTGATATACGGAGACCACCTGTTCCTGTACTAAGGGGGTCTCGAATAGCTGTGGATTTTTATTAATGTATGCGCAGTTTATTTATTGTGTTGTGTCCGTTTTCCGGCACCGCTGCCGGTGTGATATTTGAAATTTTTCTTTCTTGGCAATTGGATGCGAGGCGTTATGGTATCGATATTGTTTAGGTATTCGATGTATGAATATATTGATGTTTCGTAAGTGTTCGAAAATGTTTTAAATCTTCAGACTGTCGTATTTGTTTCTCTAGATCTGTATCGCTTGTTTGATGTGATTCACTTTTTTTTTCTCATTCGTATTTATTTTTAATTAAAAACCTTTTGGCGATTTTATTGCAAATGTCTTGATTTTGTCAAATGTTTCTTTTTTTATTTATTGAAACTAAGGGTGGGATTATTCAATTCTTGATGATATAACTCTAAATGAAATTGATTGAAGTCCTGCAAATAATAAAAAAATGTTTGCTACATTATTTTTTATCTCCGTAAAATATTTTTGGGATTAAAAATGGTGAATTTTGATGAGTTCTCACTCAGTTTTTGCGTAATTTTTTTAGGTCCGATTTCATCGCCTTTAGTTCAGCTCGTTGTTTTGTCTAAAAGCATTTATTTCCGTATTCATACCGTCATTGTTATTTTTATTATTTATGTTTTGAGATTCTTCGATAGTTTGCATTCTGCGCACAATTTTTTTTTAGTTCTGCTTCTCTGTTACAACCTTTGCTTGCCTTCAAAGCAGGTAAGAAAAGGAATAATCTGTTTAGCTAATTTCTTAATTATTAAAGATAAATAATTTTTTTTGCCTAAATTTAAAATTCGTTAATCACCATTCTATAATCCGTTATTTATTTCATTGTTAAAATGATGACTAGTGATATCTTACACTTGGTGTAAAATTAAAAAAAAATCAATGAAAATGGCTTTCTTTTGTTATATCAGCAGAAGATTTTTATGCCATGAAGCTATTAGCTGGTTTGATAGTTATACAAAAGTGAAATCAGATCCTAGATTTTTCCTTTCTTTATTTGAATTTCGTTTTTTATTTGTGGAGAATGTAGAAAGAGCATTACGAAACAAAATCATATCTGTCTTAAAAATCACATCAATGTACATATCTCTGTCAATAAATGTACGTTTTCTAGAGTACGTGAGTGTCCCTTGCTTGACTCATTTCACAAATTTCATGTTTTTTGCTTTTCAGTTTCAAGTACAGTAAGCAATAAGAAAAATTCCAAGGGCGTTATGCTACTCATTTGAGCAAACTAAATGATGCAAGAAATTCTTGCAAACGACCCCATCATAAAAAATAATTATTGACTCACAAAAAATGATGCATGCAAATTGGAAGGAGTCAGTAACATCAAACTTTCCTTATTATTCGGAATGCTAAAGAAGTACAAATTAAATTTGTCATACATCAAATCTTCTCAGACTTAACTTTGAGTAATAAACTGGGGCACCATTTTTATGTTTCTACTATATTAAATGTGTTAGAAAATATTTAAAAATTTAGGGTTGGAGGGGGAGTGGAAGATTGGTTTCTTCTAAAGGAAATGTTTGTATCTACGCAATGTTCAAGAATGCATTTAGATTTATTGTCTACTTGATATTGTATGTTCTGGAAGCATTTCAATTAACATTTGAAAAAATGTATAAATTTTCTTTAGAATATCCCAGAAGAGATGCCAGTACTGGGAATATTAAGCACTTTATTACTTTCTTGTATGTGAAAAATAAAATAAAGCATTGTAATTGGCAAAAAAGTCGAATTTTTGACAAATTTCCTCGTTCGGACCTCCCAGTGTTCGAAAAACACATTTTTGGCTTTACTTCTGTATGTATGTGATCGTTACAACTCAAAAACACTTTGAATTAAATAACTAAAATAACGACAAAATTTGTAAATTTCTATCAAATTTTTAGCCAGAATGCCCATTTATAGGAAGTATGTAAGTTTTGTTGTAGGAGTACAAGTGAACTTTATAACTACAAAACACAAAGAACTAAGTAGATGAAATTTGGTATATAGATCAAGCATTTAAAATATATACATGTGGAAGTCTAACCAAATCTCTCCAAAAATAAAAATATATCCCTCTTCGGATAGCGGGGTTTTTAGTGGCGAGGTGTGTAGGGGTTTTAAAATATTTACGAGTTCATTTTCACAACTAATATCAAAATAATGCAAACAATGGATGAATCAACTTCTTAAAAAATAAAAATTTATTTAAAGTTGGGGGGAAAGTTTACATGGGGGTATTTACAGGGAAATAGGAAATGGATTAAAACATGGTGATATGAAGGAAACAGAAATTCCCTATAGGAGGACGTTAGAAATTCTATTCCTTTATGTGACTGAAACAACTTACCGCGTAGTTAGCAATAAGTGTCCAATTTCGTATTCAATCGGTCTGAGAAAAGGGTTCAAAAATGTTTATTCGTATACTTTAGATTAAATGAAAATGATTGATTCGCAACAAAGATCTCTATTTCATGGTTATTATCCATCAGTGCCGTACAAGAAATTCGTAACCTTATCAAAGATGAGCAATTTTATATGAATGAGCAGAGGGAAATTTTTAGGATATGAATATCACTGTTTTGATAACATAAATCAAAAGTTCCAATCTGATAACCTCAAGCATGGTCCTGTTGTATTAGTAATTTTTTTTTCTCTAGATAATAATTTCATTAAATAACCCTTGTCAATTATTGTAGCTTTATGTCGCATACAAAATTGTGATGTTTTATCTATTTATCAAACTCTTTTAAATAGAAAAACGGAAAGGCTTTCAAATTAAATGCAGGATTAAATAATCGGAACTATCAACTCCTCTAGATAAAGTATACTATCGAAAATCACCTAAAAATCTGGATGTGGCTCAAGCTGAAACTGGAAAAGTAACAAAAAAATATGTCTAGTTTTGTTTGTTTTTTCATAAAAACACAAACTTTCATTCAGAATGTAAAATAATTAGAATGAGACTCTTCACTCAATACAATCACTGGAATATGATGATTGTATTCCAAGTGCAGATAAAATCAAAAAGAAAGTGTCAAGTGATTTGTAAAAACTAATGGAACGTTTTTAATTACCCATTTTATCTTTTTTAATGTATCGTAATATCAAGAAATATTTCAATCTTCACTATGATGTTGGTAAAAAATGAGATATTCAATCAATTATACTCAAATCCGAATTGAAAAAGCTTTTCGAATCATATCGCCTTTAAAGTATTATAGCAATTTCGCTGGTTTATAAATATATTGTATGAATCAGAAATGAATCATCGGAGATTTCCCTAAACACTGTAACAAAATGACAGAAGAATAAAAAAAGGAATGTTTTACAAGTCATCAGATTATATAGCAGATTGTTGAAACTAAAATCATTTTCTGTAATGAGAGAGATCAATGTTGGATTAGTTTGTATAATTTCTTATAATAGAAATAAGAAGACACGCATTGTAATAAATTGTTATCAATCTGTCGTCCGTTACATGTCTAGCTCGCTCCAGTGAATCTTCTTCAGGACGGCCGTGACGCTCTTCAAGCGTTCTTTTTCAGTGTAAAACTTTAAATATTTAAATTGCTTTGTAAATTTTTACTTGTTTGAGTTTTTTTTTGTTTGATCTAATGTCATGAGAGGTTTAGAAAAAACGGAAATTTTCGTAGACAAGAGAAAAATGCGAAAGGGTTAATTATGAATTTTTTATATTCCCGATTCTATTTTTCTTACAATCGTGTCGGGTCCGCGATGGCCTGTTGGTAAGGTCGAGTTTCAGGTTCAAGACCCGAAAACCTGTGGTGAAAGGGCTTCTGTTGCACGTTAAATCCATCAGAGTCAAACCTCCTCCCGATGGTGTAGTGAGGAAAACGGGATGCCATCTCAGGTGACGCCCTCGTCATCTGACCACTGCTCAAAATTACGATGTCCGATCCAAAATAGCCTTATCGTTGTTTTACAAGTGGACATTAATAGAACAAAACTAATAATTATGACAGTAGTACTCAAAATAATGAATTCTATTTGGACTTGAATAATTAAAAAATAAAGATTAAGCATACGTTATTTTATTCGAATATAAAATAGTCAAACATTCCAATTCATTGAGAGCACTCTCAACAACTTGTATAATTTATGATCACTAGTACACAGTTTTAAGATATAGAAGTCACATTAGCCAAATTTGAGGCTGCTTGATAGTTCCGGCGTGTTTGACTACTTAACTATTGAAGCTATATATAGTTTTTGTTCAGAGGAATTTAATAAAATTTAAAGATCAATTTTAAAATTTACGTGACTATATTTTGGGACTAATGATAAAGGAACATAACTCTTCTGAATTGGTTTATTTTTTAATATGAAATTCAATTCAAAATTTTGAAAAATATATTCTAAAAATGCCACTTTATTACGAAGGTGGGAATCAGAGCGATTGAAATAATTTTAATAAAACCCGAACATTTTTTCATTGTTCGCAATGCGAGCATAAAAATGGTTGAAAATAAATATTGTTGAACATTTAAAAAACCGCCAAAGACACACATGCAAAGAGTTTACTATCCAGAATCTGAAACCTTCACGAATCACCTAATGAAATTGACCTAAACCGTTCTTCATCTGCAACGTGAAACATGACTTGTAGAAACTTGATGACAGGTAATTTTAGTCTTCCTAGATATTTATAATCTCAAAGATTAATTTTGATTTATGTATAAATAGCAATATCCACACGGCGTAGCACGTGGTATGGCATCGAAGAAGAAAAATTAACTTTAAACTTAAGCGTACTTCTACCCGATATGACATGGGCATGTTACGCAACTTCAAACCAATTTAAAAATATATATATAAATTATCAAAAGTAGCTGAAAAAATTTATAGCACACATTCAGAAATATTTAGACTGTTGAAAAGGTTAAAAAATATATGTTCGTAAACAAAACACAGCGATCATTTAACTTATCAGAACATTCATTCTGTCTCCGCTATTCAGTTGCAATGCGATTTAAAGAAACACTGTTATTTTGCTCAAAAACAAAGACTCTCTTTCTCTGATATTCGCTACCCAAACGTTTCTTTCCTCTTCATTTTCCTTATCGCGCAACAAGTGAAACTTTTTGGCATTTAATGTGTTCCCGCCAAGGTTGGATATTCTTCTTTTGAGCATAATAAGATTTGAATCGATGTTTAAAATCTGATTTAAACAAAGAAATATATGGCATAAGCATAGCACAGCTATTGCTATTTGCACATCCGTAGTTTGAGGTTTCCGCGCACGCGCGAGTAAGTTAAAATCCCAAATATAAACTTTTTTTATATATTTGATATGACTTCAGTGTGCTAAAACCTTCCCCAATAAATGCTCTTCAATAGAGTATAAATATCTCCCATGCCATGAACTAATTCTCGAGTTTTTCTGGTTCCAACATACAGACGCCTTCAGGGGAGTTCATTTTATACTATGTATAGATGACTTGATGGAAATGTCGTTTATTAGCTCTTGACTTTACTTAGGTGCGCTATCCGAAACTTAAAAGACTTGTGCACGCGTTTTATGAATTTTACGCTCTTCTGCCTCTTAAGAGCATCGCTTGGCAACGCTGGTCAAGAAGATGAAATTTATTTTCGTAAATTTAATTTAGAAACCTTCATATGGTCTGAAATTTCACTCGAGAGTCATACATTTCTTTTAATATTATTTTACGGCGGTGGAGGAAACTTACTAATGTAATAACTTCCAAATCATCCACTAAAATCGGATCACGATCTTGCAGAGCAGTACAAGGTGTTAGACATTTGGAA
Organism: Argiope argentata; assembly: GCA_026289955.1. Classification (NCBI taxonomy): domain Eukaryota; kingdom Metazoa; phylum Arthropoda; class Arachnida; order Araneae; family Araneidae; genus Argiope; species Argiope argentata. The sequence goes on from JAOUZG010033182.1 coordinate 1,961,921, forward strand.
ACGATCTATACAGAAATTTATTGTGGATCCAAAATTTAATGGTGTTCTTAAGTTTTTCCAATTTCGCGCCACGATCTGAAGTAAAAGAACCGATTCGAACTAGCCCTTTTTTCAAGTTTCGTGATTTGTGGCTGGCAGCAAACGAAATGCAAATTTTGTTACTATTTGAACTCGCTTCGTGTATTTTTTAGACGGGATATGAGAAGTGGTTAAAGCTCTTCGGTCGAGGTGGAAGAGAAGTTAACTGTGTGAAATTGTTTCCCCATTTTAATCCTTTGCACTTCGATGGTCCCTCTGACTCACCATTCAAGACTGTGCATCATTTTGACGTTACATTTATTTATTTTTCAAATTTAATTGTTAAAAACGCCTACATAAGGGTTAAGAGAGGTAGATTAATTTTTCAAAGAAATTCTACTGAAAAGAATTATGCATATTTTGTTTTCATAGCAATAAACAAATCTTTGTATTGGGGAAATAATTTTGCCTCTCATCATTTTTAGGAGTGCAAAGGGTTAAAATATAGTTTCTTTCGGTTCGTTTTAATTTTAGACAGAGAGGATGAATGGTTCGAATCTATTGACAAAAGTCTTGTAATGTTAATTTGAATTTCGATTTTAATATTTTATTTTTATTGCTCCAGTAACGAGCACATTATGAGAAAAACATTTTAATGAAACTACTTTCAACTTTATGCCTCCTCGACATAAAATTTCATTGTGCACTTTTCTAAAATTCTAGTTAGTTTACTCAGAGGAATAACTCAAGGAGAAACATTTTAAGCTTTTTATTGGTTTTTATCTATGTTTGCCTTTATTTTTTCTTAAAAAAATATTTTTCCTTTATCGGTAATTTTTCAGTATCAGTGTATCTTTTTACGACCGTCCACACAGTTTCTATTCAATTTGCCTTTTTCTGAAGTTAAGTTTTCATTTGCAATTTTATGACGGGTTATTACAAAGAGGAATTCGTATCTTTCTTCACACAATCGATGAATCCCATTCGGTTGAATTGAATAGGCGTATGTCGAAATAGCCATCACTACAACTCAACCCGGGTCAGAAATATTTTTTCCAGAGAAGGTATATCCGATTTTGCTGATAGGTCTATTAACCTTGTAATACCTCTCGATACCCGTTAATACTATCATGTAATGCAATACGAAGAGTATCCATGAAAAAAAATCAGTCATGTCTAGGCACTGGGGATTATCTGAGTTATAGTCGAATGATAAATTTCAACAAGGAAACTAGAGTCCAAATCTTAAGGATCATCCCCGATTGTAGCCACACGCCTGGAGAATTTACTTTTTATTTGATGACGAGTATGCCTCGTCATCAAATAAAAAGTAAATTCTCCACGTTCTACTTCTCAAGACAGGAGTTTTTATTTATTTAACCGATGGTTCCTCATTAGACAGCCATACCCTCCTACTTGATAAATATTAACCCCTTGAACGGAAATGACGAGTCCAGCTCTTCATAAACTTTCCTGAACTAACTAAGAGTGATGAGCTGGACTCGCCAGAAATTATTGAGGTTTGATGCTTTTTTTGAGAGAAGTATGTGTAAGTCACATCGAGTCTATTGTTTTGATATACTTGTATGCATACTTACCGTTAGATTATAATTTGTATAAATCTATGTGTATAAATGTTGAAACACGTACTTACTTTCGTTTAAATACTATGTAGAACTAGAATATATTTGTTAAACATTAATGAAGAATTAACCGACACACACACATATAACTATAAACATTCATATAAATGTGTGAAACAAATATTATTTTTAATAATAATAAATTATTTGAGCAACAAAACCACAATTTTCCATATCAATCCTTCCTCTTAAAATTAAGAAAATTAAATCGTCAGCCAGAGCAGTGCTGACTGAAAATAAATTGTCGTTCAAGGGGTTATCAGCTGAACCATTATAAATAATTAAAAGCATTTGGATCTTCGAGTCTTGCATTGAAAGAACAAATAAAACAGTTGAAATAAAAAGCAACTTTTTAAAAAATTCAAAAGTACCTCCTAGATACAAGTACCATAATATCGCTATTAGGTCGCCAATCAACAACCGTTTATAAAACAGAATAAACATTGAAATATTCCCAAAATGAGAGAGCGCTGCAAAAATATTATCGAATATTTAAGATTGTTTTTAAGGAATTTTAAACTGAAGGAAATGTTGGTAAGGTTCATTACTCATGAGGGAGACTCAACAGCTTCGCCACAACTTCACTCTCAATTTTTAAAAATATTTACAATAAGAAAAAGTAAAATGGTATTGAAGAAAAACAGAAAAAGAAAAAAATTATTGCAAATACTAAAATATAATCATTGCATGCTATGGGACCATTTCTTTATTTGATAACTTTTTTTGACATCTTTACAAACTTTGCCATCATGAATGAGTTCCAAGTAACTAAGAATAGCAAACTAAGAAAGAGTTCTGTAATATCATTCTCCTTAACAATGAATGGCGGACCACATTATATGAAATGCTTATATGAAATGCATTGCTTTCTGAGAGTACCGCATCAACCATTGCAGATTTCCTCTAGAGGACGGTTTTGATGGAACAGGAAAGATCCGTATAATGTGAATACCTCCTTCAGGAAGAAAACAGCGAATTATAGACACTGGAAAGAAAATTCCGCAGATAAATCTTGCTTTGAGCGATTTACTCTATCTACTTCGTCGCTTATCAGGCATTTTCGCCATTCATCAGAGTGTCTTGAATTATCTATGATCTGGAGATCGACTCAATATCGGTAATGATGTCTCTCTCCTTTCAGCCAATTCATTTCTCCGATTCATTTCCCTTTCTTGAGATTTGACCCGATGAGAATGAATTCAATCTCCACCATGGAGAAATGACTCCCATTTTGAAGATAATTTCTTGATCACATTTCAGTGATTCTTTAGTTATAAGTAGGGATCTAGAGCAGGGAAGAATGTGCTTTTATTCCTTTTATCAGAATTAGAAATTGCAAAGGCTTACGTCTGATTCAAATTTGTTCATTGTTTTATCTTTATTTCTTTATTTATTAATTTATTCACCTGATAACTATATCTACAATAACAAAATTCTGGATTTTTTTTATTAAAAATGTTTTTGTAAAGTTCAACGGTCCGTAACAGCAATGATATCCTAAAGCTATGCATTATTTTAAAGACAATTTAAGCAAGAATGTAATGCATTGAATTATCGTAATTTTTATAGGTTATATATAAGTAACTAGAACAAAGAAGTATATCTTGCTTTAATTGATAAGTCATGGTTTCTCTTCATTTTAATGCAGCAAAAGAGTTTTTAAAAAGTAAATAAAAAGGCATCATGTTATCAGTAGAATTCCATAAGTAACACTTTGTTTTGAAGGAGAAAACAATTTTTGATTTTGTGCTTTTTGTGATTGATATCAAGTTGGTTATTATCTTTTATATTTGTTTTGTTTTTAATTGCTAAAACGTCAAAGAAATTAATGAAATGATACAAAAAGTCAATCTAAAATTTTACTATTGCATAAATAAAGCTTTAGTTACAGAAATTGGTAGAAATCTTAATGAAGGCGGTATTTCTAAATTTTTAAAGAGGCATAAGGAAACGGAATCGCTAGAAAGCCAAAATTTATTCAGACTGAAAGAGATTCACAAAACATCAAGTTATTGTATAATGACTAAAAGTGGGCATCAAAGTCATAGATGAAAAACATTTAGGAAATTAAAAGCTGCATACTCCCAAATGGCTGTATATTTCCAATACTTTTCCGTTAGCCGGGCGCAAGCGAAAAAACGTCCAATAATGTAGAATTTCGTTGACTGTTTTGTCATTTGCTTCGCTTGGCGATTTGACTCGCGTTTGGTTCACAATTGGCGAAATTTGCGACCGCCTAACGAAAAAATACCATGTTACCCTTACTGTAATGTTATCCCATTTTATAGCATTTTTTAAAAATTAACTGCTGGTATAAATCCTCAAATTTTAAAAAATATTTTTTTTTTTTACTTTCTCGAAGAACAAGCATAGAGAAAGTATTGAAATCGTCAAAAAATACAAATACAACTTTTGACGAATCACCACGTTTTAGGTCTCCCTGAATTCGAAAAATGCGTTTTAGAGAATGGTTGTATGCTTGTAGGGGACAAAGATAAATTAAGAGATCGGATTACGAAATTTTGCTGAAGACTCTTACACTAATAAATAAATTTCAATCAAGTAGTGAAAAAAATCCATTCACAGGAAATATGATGAATCCGGCTGTTAAAATGTAAGTGAACATTATAGAATAAAAATGGAGAGAACTGGATAGATGAAATTAGGTGCGCTGATAGTGATTTGATAGTGTACACTTTTATCGGATTCTGAGCGAAATCCAATAAGAAGGTAACATCAATCGATTTGTACTTTCAGAAACACATAAACGCGATAATTCAAAAAACGCAGCAGTAAAATGTATTAAATTCGGTTTGAAATTTTATGATTGAAAGTGTAGTTTTGTGTCCAATTTTTATTTTAAGTGGATGAGAAGAACATGTCTAAACCTCACATTCGGTTGTCAAATGCTTTTAATCCCATGTTAGAGATAAACAATAAAAACACTCGCAAAGGATCACACCATATATTCAGTAAAAATGTCAAATTCACGACAAAGATTAATATTTCATTACATTGTATGTCAATGCCATGTAATACATTCTCTATGAAAACACTTTTATCAGAGAGGAGGCGCGAAATTTCGGAGGTGACCATTCCCAAAACTTTCTAAAAAATCTTACAAAAAAATTATTGTAATCGCCATAAACTTCAAACTCGGGATCTTTCCAAATACCCATTTTTTAAACCTGCTTTAAAAAAAAACATTTTCCGCATTATGTTTGTCTGTATGTAAATTTGTCTGTGACGAAGATAATCCAAAATTTTTTGGGATAGATGTATGAAATATGGTAAAGGGTCTTAGTACCAAATTTGTAAATTTCTTTTAATTTTTGTGAAAACACCATTCAGAAGAAGTGTATGTGTCCAGCTGTTCGAATATAAATTAATTCTGTTACGAATAATTCTTACACAAAAGCAATTTAAAGATGAAGAGTTTATTGTCAAGCAAAACGCGTATTAAATAAACGCAACACAAGCTACAAATTCATGGCAAATTAACTCTATTCAATCCACTAATCTTGGTTAACGGCAAAGCTATAGAAGGCACTTCAAAAAGAAAAGCCGTTTTCTCAAGCTAAACTGACTAACGTAGCTCGTTTTTCGAATTGATCTGATTCCCCTCCTTAAGCCACACCTTTTAAATAGCGTCCCACTAAAGTGGGTGGGGCAAACTCAGAAATGGTGTGCTGGCTTTAGGCAATTGTGGAACTTCCACGAATATTTTCTAAGAACAAACTCTTTATTTCTCAGCTTCTACTACATATTTTAGCGTGTAGTAGAAACCATTAGTGACCTCGTTACGTGGCCAACACACTGAAATCACTAAATTAGTCAGATATGCCGATCTTCTTTTGTAAATACCTTTAGAATGGTTTTTTTTCTCGCTAATGTGTGATTCCATCACAATTTTATCGAAATAAACTATCTACAAATACTTACAATCTTAACAAAACAATTCATACCCATTTTCATCTCATTTAAACAAAATTCATAATAATGCGATAACTATAAAACGAGAGATTAGACAGAGTAAATTCGGTACACAGATTTAAAATCTATAATGAAGATATCTTTCAAATTTTGAGCGATATCTATTGGGTTATCAACCGTCTGTCGATCTGTACTTTCACAAGCATGTAAACACGAATAATCAAGCAATGCAGGTATTCAAATATATTAAATTTCATGTGGGAGTTTGTGACAGCAGTTGTGGTTGTGTGTCAAATTTTAATTTAAATCGGTAAGGAAAATATCGCCTAAAGCACAAATTATATTTTCGGATACTAATAATCGCATGCCAGAAATTAATCGCCAAGAAACTCGCCAAGGATCAAATGATAGATTCAGCAAAAATGCTAAATTTACGCAAAAGATTAAAAATTCGTAGTTAGTCTCCGCTAATTTCAAACAAGTTGCTTTCTTGCCGAACACAGGGATGAGGGTAATACCCTTAAGATAGGGTATACCCGAAAAGTTTTGGGAGACTAGACACAAATTTGGCCGCTACTATAATTTAAATGTCATCTAGTACATGCTGTCTTACGTTGCAAACGCAAGCAGCGAATGTAAGATGAGCAATAAATCAAAACTAAACCCATGTTAAGGTCTCGTGAGCCTCTCTTGATGTCTTAATGCATTTTATTAGAAGCGAATGTCAAAATTTCTGATTTAAATCGGCAGAATACCGGCCCAAATAACTAATCACCAAGGAAACGACATTAGCCTGAAAACTTTCACGAATTCTTTTCGTCAGGCGGGAAACAATGTCCTCAAATGATAATGCTTTTGTATTAAAGAGGTGATTTCGGAAAAATCAATCAATTCAAAATCAAATTTTGCTTTAAGTGAGCAAGCGCCTGCTCATAATTTCTGCCCATAATTCACCATGATTAATGCCTCAGCTCGCCAATCAACCGGGGTTTTAATTAGAAATCGCAGCTCCGTGATAGATTGGGTTCTTAGGATGGATGGGGACAACGAATCGGTGGGCGGAATTAAGAACCAACTGCCAGATGAAATTGCTTCGGAAAGAATTTGAATGGAACAGAATCTGTGGAATAAATTTCTTAAGATGGTGAAGTGTCGACGGCTGTTCTTATTGACCTCGTTTTGTTGCCTTCTTTTGCTTTGCCGATACTTACGAGAAAAAAAATTTGGTGATAAATCAATGCTGAGCTTTTCTGCAAGTGGCTGGAACTGCGGCCACCCGTAAGTAAGATCTTTTAACGAGATGTTTTTATTGGAATTGCTTTTGGTAAAAAAGAAATTTAAGGTGCGAACAGGCGTGGGTGTAGTATTCATATAAAATTCAGTTAGATAATTGATGGACGTGCTTTTCCTACTTTGCCCGTTGGATTATATTTCTGCTAATTATCTTTCAAATTACAAAACAAATTATGATGATAAACATTTTGGTTAGTTTCTTTCTATTATTTGATGGTTTTTGAAATTAATTTTATCTTGGCGATATTCTAAAATATTTTTTATTAATTTTACTATCAAACATCAGCGATTTTTTAAATTCTTTACAGCGATAACACAATATACTGTAGCCTTGGCAGTATATACTGTAGCCTTTATATTTCTCTGCAATTCATGTATGATTCATAACAATTTTGGCTATTATAATCAGTTTAAACAATTTAAAAAATTAAATGTAATTTTAAAAAAATACTAATAATCAAAATTAACTTGATTAAAATTTTAAAATGATTTTTATATTTTTCTTGCATCTTTTAGTCACTTTCATAGATTTACTCAATTGCAATTAAACGTTTAAGTTTCATAAAAATTTAAATTCAAAATAAATATTGTTATGAATTTTATGTAAATTAGATGCAAATATTGTAAACGGTTATAAATTGTTGTGTAAATATTGTAAATATTTGTAAATAGTTTAATTGTATAAAATTAATTGCAATCCAATTGCGCGTCAGTGACAAAAGATCGTTCTACAGAAGATCGTCCTATTTGACTAATTTGGCGATGTAGGTGTGTTTGAGACATGAAAAGGTTGCTAACGGTTTTTATTGCACGGTAAAATGTGTAGTAGAAGCTGGTAAATAAAGATTTGTTTCTACAGAATATTGGAGAAAGTTCCACACTCGTCTGGAACGAGCGCACTGTTTCTGAATTTGCCAGCCCTTCTTTATTGGGACATTATTTAAAGATCCGGTTTAAGGAGGAGAATGAGCTACGTTCGTAGGTTTAACTTCAGAGAGAGTCTTTTCTTTTTGACGTGCATTCTATAGCTTTGCTGTTAACAGAAATTAGTGGATTAAATAGAGTTAATACGCTGTTCATTTGTAGCTTGCGTATATTTAATACACGGTTTCCTAGAATATAAAGTCTGCATTTTTGCAGACATTATATTCTGGGAAAGGAGGATTTTAAGAGAATTTTCGTATATTCTAGGAGAATTTTCGTAACAATATGCAAGTATAGATATTACTTCTTATTTTTTAGAAAAAAAACTTAATGCTACAATAATTTTAATTACTTTTTGTTTTTCAATAATTATTTTCTATTTATTTGGTGACTTTAAAGTTTGCAAAAGAAAGAAAAAACGTTTTGAGACAGAAAAATGTTCCAAATTTCATTCTACCATTTCTGGTACGAAAGGAAATAGAATATTCTGGTCATTAATTCTCTTTTTTCACGAATTATAGAGTTTAATCCTCAAAAGATATAGTAAGGTTCGTCTATTTTCCGGCAGTCAGATAATTCCTTAAGGAATTTACAAATTGAAGTTCGTTAGCTGCGCTAAGCTAGCCCGCTCGGCTGAAGAGAATTCAGTTAGACTTCAGTTGTGTGCGTTTGTTCGTGTCGCGTCTTCGATGTTAAATATATTAAGGTTGCTTGGATAAATTATTTCGGCCATAATGATTGCTATTTCATTCGTGACTAGTATGGAAACTTTAGTGATATCCAACAGTTAAGTTGCTAAATATAGGTTCGCATAGGTACCGTTGCAAAAAGTATTACTCTCTTAACAGCAGCTCTCCTTAAAAAACTGTGGAAAGCGCGGATGCAAAAATGTTTAAAACCCCGCTTCTACCATTTTTGAAATGAAAGGAAATGGTACATTCAGAGAAATATTTTCCTCCTTTTATTAACTTAGAATTGTTTTGTTTTGTTTTTAATTATGGACGCGCAGGTATGAAAAATACTGCCACTCTTTCAACAGTCTTCAAACTTTTTTTACCTTCTCACTGAAATTTCAGGTATTATTATTCGACACAGAAGTTATAAATAAAACTTAAATCATTAGCAATCAGTGTTGACTACAGTTCTCCTTTAATTGTAAAAGGATTATACAGATAATTCATAATACTCTCAAAACATCAAGTATAATTCTTTGTAAAGGCGCTACCCTTTTTCTTTCTCCTACATAAAAAATTTTGACTATTGGCAAAACCATGAAAGCTTAAATTTTTATTTTGAAAATCAAAATTCAACGATCATTTTGTATTTCGTAGAATAGTAAATATATATATTATTGAAACCAAAGTATGACACAGAACTACAATCTTAACGACAAGATCACATACCATATATCACTTAAATAAGTGATTCCGTTTTTCATTTATCACGCTTGCATGCATAATAATGTACCGATGGATAATCTTTAAATAAATTTGGGTTCAGAATTTGTACAATTATTTGTACAATTATACAATTATTTTGAAAGCTTAAACTATGTAAAAAAAGTATGCACCAATCTCATTCTTTGCGTTTTGTAGTTATCATATTCCCTCTCTCACGGAATGCCAGAGAAACCTCCTGTGAATGGTTGTCATTCAGAAATCGATAGAATTTTACAAATTTCGTGTAAAAAATCACATGCCAAATTTCATCCATCTAGCTTAAAATGTTTTGGAGTCTTCATATCCATAAACTATCGGACATAATTTCAAAAAAGTATCTTTTTATTTATTTAATTATTTTTATTTTATTCCATTTATTCATTATTTTTATTTTATTTCATTTATTTATTTATTTTGTGTTGAGGAAACTAAAATTTTGTATCAGGAAACTAAAAAAATAAAAAAACAGATAAATTTACCTGAAGCTAGAAATTAAAGCGGCGCACAGAGATATTACTTATTTTGTACTTTTGGGCTAGTTACTTTTTTGTACATATTATCATAATTAATGCTATAAATTTAAAAAAACGTTTATGTACACACTTGTATTTGATTCCCGTGCTTCTAAAGATAGCTACATGCTAAGGAACATAATTTCTATATGTTTAAATAATAGAGGGTGTCCCAAAATTAACTCCAGAAGTGAATTTTTCACTATTCGGGCAGTATAGTATCGGCATCTCTATTAAAAAACCATTTGACATGATAGTTTGGGGTTAGTAAAAATGAAATTTTACTCGAAAGTACGACATGTTTTCCTTGTTGAACAACATTTCAAAAGTAATGAAAGTCTGGGAGCAACAGTTCAGAAATTTGAGAATTGGCCCCCTAGATCGTGTGATTTAACACCACTGAATTTCATTTTATAAGGTTGTTTGAAGGCATAAATTTATACCAACAATCCTATAAACACGCGTACATTCAACAATGCATCGAAGCAATTCAGCCACGTTTATGCAAAATGGTCATGAAAAATTTCGACAAAAGAGTGTGTGTGAGTCAGCAAAGCCGTGAAGACTATTTGCCATATGTGTTATTGCACACATTTTATTTTACGATTCAATAAAAATGTATCAATTTAAAGAAAAAAAACTGTTTTCTTTTTTATTTAATTCATATCTTACGCTAACATGCTGTTTTATCGTGTAACACTCCATTTATACTAACCCTAAACTATCAGCTGTCAATAAGTATGCCAACATCTTACTGAACGAAAAACAGCTAATTCAAATTTTGCGTTGATTTTGGGACACCCTTTATTCATAATCAAATTTCCTTACATTTTCTGAAGACTTATCCGAAATTTTGTGCTATTCCGTTATTTCTATAACAATAAGCTGCTTTAAGATTTCCAGAATTTGATTATTAGTTAATTCACCAATTAATTTTTTTATCGTTACTGCTAAGGTATGAAACATTGACTAATGACACGATATTTCATAAAGAGTAATTTTAAAACTGAAAAGTAGAAGATAATTAAAAGAAAAATCTTTTTGTTATTATAATTGTTAGTATGCTATTAACCTTTACAAGGACATTGGGAAGTATGCTTCCCACCAAATTTATCAATTTTCAAATGAAGTTATATAGATAGGGATAAGTTCTTAGGCATTTTTAGTAGGACAGAAACTTAGGTGCTTCAGTTCCTTATCTCACAAAAAATGTCGCGTTTTTATTTGTTACTTAATAATTAATTGACCAAATTAATTAATCAAATTAAATTTGTCTAATAAGTTAAATAAGTCATTTTTCTTATGCTAATCTCAATCATAGAAATATTTTAATATACCAGGACTAGAAAAAAATTGTCTTTTAAAGGGTTAAAGGTATGTTTTGAAATGCTATTTGCTTACAATTTGGAATTCTCCCCCCAGGATCTTTGTCAATACCGACGAAAGCAAGGGTTTCGCCGATAATACCGCTGAAATTGAAATCATTCCTTTTGAAAGCGTCGCATTCCTCCACGCATTAAGAGAAACCTTACAAAAGGTCCGTCCGACACATGTCTCCTATTGATTCCGGCCACTTTTAATTAGACCGGTATTAGTGTTTCGGACAGACATTCCGCCATCGGCTTCTCCTGACACTTGCTGTTGCAGGGATGGGGGTGGGGATATTTTACGAGGTTTGCGGGTTGACTGCAATGACACCCCACTCCGCTTTAATTAGTGGAGGGCATTGTTTGAGGAGGCCCCTGCGAAGCGCACCCTGGCACCACTCGATAAGAAATAAGTTAGCCCAGATTTATCGTCTCGTCTGGAAGTTCTGGTGTTTGGGGAAGAGGATCTCGCGGAGAATTATTTACTTAGAGTACATAATGGTGGACCGTACGAAACAGTTTTAACGCGCTTACATTTTTTTTTAATGTTTGCTAAGGTTTTTAAACCAACAGGAATTTTCTCTCCGAAATTTTTTCATACAGGTGTTATCGGTCCCTCCCAGCATAAGCATTATGGACTTTGAAGAATGCTCAGTTTTATTCATTTTCAGAATCCCACATGAGCGCGTTTGGTGGTATATAGAATAGAGAAGAAAGTGGATTATACATAGTTGGATGTTGTTGTCGACCATGCTCGAGAATGAATAGCCAGGGTTTCTTAAAAACATGAATATATTATTCTGGCACAAAAAACATAACTCACTTCTTGGAGTATTAAAAAGATAAAAAATAATTTTGCGCAAAATAAGAAACCCGGTCGGTGCATGCATTGGGAAGCACACTGATTCCTCGCGAAGTCAGAATCTACCTACCAATAAGAAAATAAAACAACTATTGTTTGTCTTCGACAAGCCTCCAGGGTTGCCAACGAAGATCTACGAAACATGCCCGACGAAACGACCCTCGATGCAAATTAGTGAGATTATGACTTGGGATTGAAAAAAAATAAATAACTTCAAATATCTAACAGATGTTATATACAGATTTCGTTCAAATTGTTGTGAAGATATACATTTTTCATGTTCAAACTGTTTATTAAATTCTATTTTTATGAATCTTTCATGTTTTGTGATCATCAAGTTAATTTGCTTCAGTCAGACAAATGTGTTTTCTTTGAACGAATTTCTTAAGAAATTTACCAGATTTCTACAAATTTGGCGTGAAGTATTTCATATAAGTGTTATCTGTCTCCCAGAATGAAAATTATCAACTTTTTTGTTTGTTTGTATAGAATTATGTTTAGTTTTATTTATTTTCCGAAACTCTCTCATATGAATTTTAGGGTATATAGTATACCAAAGAAAACTGATTTTTCATTTCAGATATTCGTTTTGAATATCTGGAAATTTCTAATAATTAGTGAATTATTAGTCGACTAATAATTACTATCGACTGAAAATTTCTAATAATTAGATTGAATACAAAATTTCATTTATCCGAATTTTACGTTTTTAAGTTGTCGCTTGTAAATGCATGGCAAAACTATAGATAGAAAAATAGTCAATTTATAGAGAGATTTATTACAAAATTTGATCAAGATATATACTTTTGATATTAAAAGTGTATGCTAAATTCTATTTTTTGAATCTTTTATGTTTTATAATTATTATATTAACCTATTCTCAGACAGATGAATAATACACTTTATGTAAAGGAATTTCAGCAAAAATTCGCTAAAATTCTACAAATTGGTATTAAGTTCACTATCTAAATTTCATTTGTTTAGCTCAAACTTTATTTTGAGTTATCGTGTTCACAAACAGACATACTTAATTACAAAAATGTGTTGTCCGGAAATATGAAGATTTGTTAAAACCTGGAGTGCGATTGAATTTTTTGATATTTAGAGTACCTTTTCTGCCTACTCGAGAAGATTCAAAAATTGGTCTGATTTGGCGAATATCAAAAGTTTTTTTAATGAATAGCAATCGAATGTTTACCAATTTAGTTTCATTTACAAGTTATGATAAGGACATTCAGTAAAAAAAACCCAACAACATAATTGTAAGTATAGAATATTTTTGTTTTCAGAAAGTAGGTTCGCAACTTTTTAAAATCAGTTAATTTGAAGCATTTTGTATCTCAATAAGACATTTAAATGATCCTTAAGTTGACAAGATAAGATTTGGACGAAAGTGCATATGGAGTATACTAGAGATGAGAAGATAGACAAATCGTGAAGAAAAATTGCCGCAAAAGAGGATTTAATTGATATTAATTTCAGTAAATCTTATATTCAAATTACATTCAAGTTGAAACTGGCGAAATTATCTCCCAATAGATGGTGGGAATCCCAAAAAAGCACACTGGAGAAACATTGCTTTCATAAAACTGTTATGAAAATCACTGTTTTTAGAGTACATATGGTGTAAAAACGCAATCAGCAGGCCTCATTAAAAAACAGCAACGAATTTTATTTGACGCGAATAACACAAACAGGAGGGATATACAGACAAGACAAAAGCTGGATAGCAAACAACAGCAGACAGCAACCTACAAGTAGTGATCGACCACACACAAAGAGAATCCAATAGGAGAGGGGATCGTCAGAGTTTCGCTCTACGGTTTCTCCAAACGGCTGAGCTTCTCACTGACTCCTCGCTTTAGCTGTCAACTCATTACCACACGACAACTATAAACAGTCGAGACGAACAAACAACTGCATACTTCAACACACAATAGTCCACAAGTAGAAATCGATCACAGCACAAAAAGCGGCATGACAGAATCCTGCAGCAGAGGGGATCCTCTGAGCTTCGCTCTACAGTCTACTCCAAAAGGCTGAAATTGTCACAGGCTCCTCGCTTTAGCTGTTAACTCACTACCACACAACTGGCTTCTCCACGCACTACACGTGGCCGCTTCCATAGTAGACAACTAGGCTGGGCACACAGCAGTTCAGCACTCGCTTGAACTCCACACAACACTGGCTCTCCACCGTTGCTTCACTATTCTTCTGAAGGCTCTACTCGAGCTTCGCTTTCGGTTCGATTCAATTCACCACAGCGCAGCTCGAGTCTGTCGACCTTCTATAGCTCCCTGGAGGCGGGATGAAAACCTTCTAAGCCAATCAAGGCGCATCTCTCTCTCTTTGACGGATTGCGAAAATTCGGTAAATTTCCAGTATTATCTATTTTGTCATCGATGTCATTCAAATTCGATGCCAAATGATCACCAAGTTTGTCGCCAAGCTCTGAGATCACTAACGCTGCACCCACTCAGCACGCAGCACGACTTTATCGTAAAACGGCCTTTTTTGCAATGGCACTATTCGTGCTGGGAAGCAAAATTGCTGATTTGTAACAATATTAACGATAGAAGAATCGGAGGAATTTTTTTTAGCCAAGTTCTCATTAGCTAGGATGTTTTTAAGGCTTCTCAGACCAGAGTTTTTTTGGTAAAGATAATAAGTATTCTTGTGGGAATTCGACAGCTGTAAATTCACGTATTATCAAAACATGTAATTTTTGAAATAACAAACGTGAACAATGACTGTTAATCTCGTGGAAAGGAAACCTTATTGGAATTCTAACATTTCCAACTAACAAACCTGAGAATGCTTAGGCAATAACAACTTATGTCTTTGTTTTTATTTCTTCCATACTGTATTATTTTACATTTACTTTCTTATTACTTTTAAATTTATTCTTTTTATTATTTTTTATTTGATGTTGCTGTTTGGTATTCAGAAAGATCATAGTGTAACTTAAATAATAACTGTTTCAGTTTTGCCATTTGGTGGCAAACGACTTTTTTAATCCATTCCCCTTGAATGTGCTATGGCAGATAATATTTTCTTGCTTGGATTCGTCTAAGACTGCGTTTAAATCTTATATAAGAACAGACGAATTTTTTTCACTTTTAAACTAATCATTAAATTTGTATAATTATATCTCTTTAACCAGAAAACCAACATAATAAAGCAGAAAATTTTTCAAGATGAAGTTTTCATATAGATGAAGTTTTCATTTCAATGGAGGAAAGGCATTCAATATTTTTCGTATTATTCATAACACTTAATTAATCATACTTTTTTCCTGTTATGAATTTATTTCTGGGTATGTTCCTTTTGAAGGACCTTGACATATTGTCATCAAATAATAATTATAAAATGTCACCTAGATTCATTTTGTTATTCCCAAAACAAATTTAATAGTTATTTTGAAAGCATCACATGGCAGTTACATTTATAAATCACATTCGTATTTGGTTAGCGAGCTTGCTTTTTGCATCGCCATTATTTTATGCTCCAAAGCACTTTTTTTGCTTTTATTACCAATTGATGATAATGTAGAACGCAGTTAGTTTCATTAATTACGTTGATGTATTTTTTAATCTATTGCTTAATGATTGTGGATTGCCAAAGCTTAATGATTATAGATTAAATGTTCTCATTTTCCTTGAAGGGTTATATTACAATGGAACGTTAATATAACTAAACTAAATTAAACTTGAAGAGCTATAGCATTCTTTTTCTCTATTATTTTCTGTAATATGTGATCAATTTGAAACCTGAGTTTTGCTTTCGTCTGTGTTTAAACACAGAATGAAAATTAATCATCAAAAGTTTCTATCTGTCAACACGGGAGAAACTCAAAAAAGCAAAAGGTTAGATGTTTGAAACTTTGTAAATGATACGCATATAAAAATTAAAGAATGTTTATAAAATTCAGATCTTCCGCTTCATTGATAACCTTGTTTAAGATCCATTTAATTAAAAAAAACTTACATGGATGGACGTTTGTAGCGGTGTTTTATCCATAATGATTGCAGAGATATAGTATTTCCTAAAATTATTTTTAAAGTCGCATTTTTCCTCAAAATCGCTTGCTTTTTCCCTCTTCTGATTTCAATTAGCTATGTTTACTTTTTACTTTCTCGTACGAAGTACAAAGAAAGTATTGATATCATCGAATTCGAACACAAAATTCTGACGAATCTCTTCGTTTCAATGTCTCCCTGAGTTCGAAATTTTACTTTTTGTTATTATATCTGTCTATCTGTATGCCAGTCAGTCTATTTGTTTATGAACACGATAACTCAAAACCTCTTTGATCTAATTAGATAAAATTCGATACATATACTAATTACTACATTTTTAAATTTCTTTCCAATTTTAAACGAAGCCTAATCACAGGAAGTTTTTCCTATCTGTTGGTCGATTACATATGAACTCGATAAATCCAAAAACAAATAGGGTAGAGGAAATTTGGTATACAAAATATTGGTATCTAAAAATACCAATAATCTATTGGTATTTAAAAAAATTGATACTTATCAAATTTTGAACCAAATCTACCAAACTTATAACTGTATATATGAAAAAGCAATGGTTTAATTCAATAAAATTCAATACGTTATATTATGACTGTGACTGTCAAATTTTGTCTTCATTAGATTGGCAAAAAATAGGTTCAAAATACATATTCGCACGATCGATTCCGTAAAAACGATAGATTCACACCACAGATCAATAGTTTTTTATTACTATGCAAGACATTGCGACTTTAACAAAGTTCCATTATTTTAAACGAAGGAAGAAAGTCAAGACCTTAATTTCTAGATATACAAGAAAATTTTGGGGAGGCTACTCGCTATAGTGTTTTAACCGCTTTCCAGTCATTAATATTCCAAAGATCGCACACTAATAGTATCTTTCGCATCTACTGTTCTCTAAATTCTATGAGATTTATGATACACAAGCGCATTAATTAGATAATACACGAGAATGTTTTGGAAAAACAGCTCCTTCTGGTTCCGTTTTTAAAGTTTTGTTATCAGTGAAAGTGAAAAAAAGCAATAAAGATCTAACAACTAATTTTTATTCATGCCTAAGTTTATTCTCATACGGATAAATCAGTCCATTTAATCGTTAAAAAAATGCCTCTTTTTCTAGAGGTCAAAACAAGAGCTAACAAAATTTTGCGTCTGATAATGATACAAACCTAACAGTCAGAGATATTTTTTTAATTTTCGAAGCGTTATAGACGGCTGTAGACGATTATATAAACTAATGATGAATAGATTTTGTTTTGTTTTATTTTTTTAACAAGTATGCATTATTTTACATATAAATAAGCATATTATACATTATTCTTTTTTATCCTCAATTCAGTAATAAAAAAATACGAATGGCCAGTTGCCATGAACGACAATCGTTTCGTTTGCTTTCTCCGCGTAAAATTCTGAATTAATCTCTTAATGTCCTCTCATTCCTTATGATAACCATTTTATTGTTCAATTGGCCTCTTTCTTTATCGCTGTCCTTTCTCCATTAAAATTGATTTCCAAAGAATAGGATCTAAAAACTCATTTTTGATGTTTGCCGAGCTACGTGAATTATTCCGGAATATCTCCATTCTTCGGAAAAGAAAGCCTCTTAAATTAGTTTGCACTTCGTCCCTTTTTTTCCCATTCCGAAGATTCAATAAAGTCATCTCTCAATCCACGAGGCTCCATCGACAATTTCTTTAAAAATTTTCTTAGCAGAAAAAAAAAACTTATTTTTTCCGCTTTCCTTTCTTTCACTTTTGTTGCATACGATGTCGTTAACTATTCAAGAAAAAAATTTAGCTCCATTCTTTAAAAACTTCTTCTGCAAGCAGTATTTTTACCAACTTTTTCACAGAAAAAAAAATCTGAATAAAAAAAACTTGTATTTCATTTTTTTAAACTAACTTTGGAGAGAGGTTTGTGTCTAAAGTATCGTTTGAGCAAGATGCACTCTGTTCTAATCATCTTTAAATTCTTCAGAAAATGTAATCGATTTTTCCCGCCTTTTTAAAGTCAACTGATCATTTTTGTTTTTTTTATAACTAACTTCTTTATCCTTTATTTTTCACACTTAGTATCTTCAATAAACGTTGCCATTTATTTAACGACATATAGAACAATGATATGTTCTAACTCAAGATTAAATATATTTATAATTTGTTGTGATTCGTTTTGATTCTCAGTGGTATTTTTAGCCAAAAAAATTATCACATACCACTAACTTTGATTATTATCATAACTCAGTGATCCTCGACCTACTGAATCATCCAGTGTAATATGGATCATCTTTTATATGACCACACAGAGGCAAGATTGAGTCGCAGTGACAATCCCTGCTACAATACAATTCCAATAGGAATACATGTCATCATAGAAATAAAACAGAAAATTAAAATTCATTTCCAGGATTAATGTTCATACGAGAAGCGAAGAAAAGGATAATAAAATGTTAAAAAATAATAAATAATTTAATTATAATATTTATACATAATTCTGTTATTAAAATTGGAATCAAATATGAAATTAAATGATTTGAATTATGAATAAAAATAATAATTTCTTCTGATTTCTCTTATTTTTATACTAAGAAATTGGAATGTTTAAAGGCTTTCATAATTATAAAATCATGAAATATAGAGTGATTCAGAACACATAGACGAAGTTTTTGATAGAATTTACTTCAATAAAAAAATTGTCGCGAAAATCACCTGATTCACTTGTAGTGAGTGTATGGCGTGAAGACAATCAGCAAGCGTCAGTAGAAAATAAGAATGATGTTTATTTGACACGAAAACACTAACGCACAGACAACATTTATAAGCAGCCTAGACGAACGCACAACAGCATACTACAACAGACAATAGCCTACAAGTAGAGATCGAGCACACTACATAAAGCGGCCTTACAGAATCCAGCAGGAAAGCGGATCCTCTGAGCTTTGCTCTACAGTTTACTCCAAACGGCTCAAATTCTCGCTGGCTCCTCGCTTTAGCGGCCAACTTACTACTGCACGACTGACTACTCCACACACGAGATGACGTTGCCTCCACAGTAGACAACAGAACTCGGCACACAGCAGATCAGCATTAGTTTGAGCTCCACACAAAGCACTCCGCAGTTGCTTCGCTATCCTCTCGAAGATTCGTTATTCGCCTTCTACTCTAACTTCGCTTCCAGTTCAGTTCTCCCGCAGCTTGAGACTGCCGGTATTTTATAGCTCCCCGGTGTCGGGCCTAAAACCTTCTAGGCCAATCAAGGCGCATATCAATTTCTATTGGATGGATCGTTAAAATTCTCAGTTTCCAGCAATATCCAATTTGTCGCCAAAATCGTCACCAAACTGTCGCCAAGCTCTGATATCACTGACGCGGCAACAGCTCAGCATGCAACAGAGTTGGCCATGAAATTATCTTTTTTACGATGATACTGAGATGTAAAATTACAGTTTTGTAACAATATTATGTATAGAAATTTATGAACTCGAATTGGTGCAAGAAACAGACTTGGGAATAGGATACTGAGAAACCCTGACAACCACATTTTATAAGATTCAATATTATGTTTCTCCAGAAAGAGTATCTATAGACATTTGATATTTTTTTTAATGTATTTGTAAGTTTTTCATTTAAAAAACCCTAGTTATTGTTCGTAGTATTAATTTTTAAAGGATATCAGTCTCGATTCACCTGATTTTCTTAGCAATAAAACAATCGATAAAAGATTGATACGATCAAATTTTCTTTTCGCACATATCATATTCATAATGTTACAGTAAGTTTAAAAGCGGAAATTAGATCATTGAAGGTTTGTTGATATATTCTGGGCTTTCGTCTATACAAATAAAATTGAAACGAAATTTTTTTTCGGTTCCTGCGGAAACCCACATAACTGAACAGATTTTCCTATTTTATATATATATATATATATATATATAATATGAAAATCTGTTTATAAAAGCATAAGGAAAATTTAGAAAATATGTTATGAAGGTTAATTAGAGGATTATCAATTATTAATTGAAAATCATATTTTCTTTGTGTATTAGCAGAATGATGTTGCCCATGATTGTTTAGAAAATGGAATTTAAAAAGTTCTACCGAGAAAAAAAAAAGAAATAGCGATCCGCTGTTGAAAATAATTATCTTTGTCATTAACCCACATAGTTAAACTGCCACTCACATGGTTTGTCTAAATTTTCAATTATTTTTCTAAAATTATTAATATTTTATAGAGAAAATGCCTTTTTCTCCATTTTAAAGATTGAAAGGAACAATAATTCTTAAATAAACTATAATTCAAACTATAATTCTATATAATAACTATAATTGTTAATCAAAAACCAAGAGATATTAAAACTTTTTGAAAAAAATATTTCCTTATTTAATTTAAGAATTAAGTTGCAAACATTTTGCTTAATATTTTGGGCATTAAAATCTTAATTATTATAATATTTTGTTTTAAATAAACTTTTACATTATAAATAAATATTTTTTTAATTAACTTTGGAGTTGCTTCAAATCCTAATAATGGAAAAAAAAATTTACTTTTTCCCTTTTTTAAAATTTTGCTGACAAATATTGAAATATCAGCAAAACGAAAGGCTGTAATTGAGCTTTCATAATTCATCAAACCTTAATTTCCGTTTATATAAAGCATGAAATTTTTATCCTTAGCACAGCTGGGTATGTAAGCTAGTATGAAATAAAAATCGATACGATAGGTTTCCAATACTTAGAAATGAGGCAGCTAACACCTCTCAGAAAATATGAAATAAAATAGTATTTTTAATATGTATCTCTGAAACAGAGGCCAATAGGAATAAAGAGAAAGCAGGTAACGGTGTATTTAATAAGCTTTTATAGGAAATTATAATTGAAGAAATCGGTCGAGTCGTTGCAACTAGGACAATGGTCCTGATTTTACCTATTATTTTTAATATATGAATTATTAAGAAAATAATTAATTTATTAGTTTTGAGTTTTGAATTTTTCAATCTCTTTTAATTTCTTGAAATATTTGTGAATTGTATCTCGTACACCTCATGAAGAATCAACCCATTAGGTGTAAACCGCAAGCATTCCTCCCTCGACGATTCCACTCCGGGACAAACGTTCGCGTTTAATGTAGCAGATGATTAGAAATTCTTTCTGCACCTATTGCCGCGCCAAAATGGCGTTCTCGAAGACATTCCGAGGAGATTCTCCATCCGGAACAGCATTAAATACCTGGATGTAAGAAGCGAAGCGAGCGTTCAAGTTTAAAATTAGCGAAATAGACATAATTTGTAACATTTTCAGCCTTTTACACACAATATGAATCATTTATTTTAATAATATTCAATTATTAAACCATTTCTGAACCTGTATCTCATTTTTTAATTCTTTAAAGAATCTTTCTTTTTCTTATAATTACGCACTGAAACAATTTTAGAATCAAAACTGATTTAAGAAAAAGAAATCATTTAGCCTCTGTGGATAACATTTTATTTATTTCAGTGTTTTGATAAACTGATTTTTGATCAATTGTCAAAACAATACGATATGATTTGAGATACGAAACTGAAATTTCTAAACTTTAGTTGCATAGGAAAAATTTGTCGAAAAATGACATAATTCTTACGTTTTTCGGAGCTAGTATTGCCACATTTGCGTTTCAAAATAATAATGATAAATAATTGACAATTTGATTGCCAAAATCACAGTACAGAGTCAAATATTTAATATTTTTTATAATTTTGATTGACTGATTTTTTATGGCACAAAGATCAATATATAAAAAATTTAAATAAAAAAGCTTAAAAGATGCAAAGCTAAAAGAAAAAAATGAAAGAAAAAAGAAAATGAAATCTTCGATCACAAATTTCAAGTTGTTATGTGAGAACATTATTATTTTTAAGTCATTATTTGTCTTGATTAATTTAAGTCATTACCAATTTTAACTGGTTTGAAAAAAATCACATGACTTCTCTATCGGTCTCTATCCCTTTCGCTATAAATATATATAAAGTTCCCTAGCTGACAAACAAAGTTTTGGAGTTCAACATCGTCTGATTTTGAGATGAAATAACAGCTGTGATGTCATAGTTCTATGTCAACCTTTTAAAAACGTATATGCTTTCAAAGAAGCATACGTAATACTTAATAGTGCAATACTGGTAAAACCGGGTAAAAATATTTTTTGCCCATAAATTTGGAAGATATCAAAACCTCCTAATCAAAACAACATCATGTTCTCACATGATAACTAGAAACTAAATATTACGAACGAAACCAATGTCATAGATAAAAATGAAAGTATATTAACATGGTAAGATTCACCAATTACATGTTTCAAATTTGTATAATCTCATATATATATATATATATATATATATATAATATCCGAACTATTCTATTTTTAGAAAGCAGTATTTAGGCATTCACATACGATATGCCGAACTGAAATTATGGTTATCATTTTTTGACAATAGAAACTGTACCTTGAATGTAGCAAATGCTTGTGAACACAAGGAGTATGCCCTATGAGCCTTGTTAACATGACACTCATTCTGTGGCTGAGAGAGTCAGCTTTAAAAACCAGAATCAGATGGCTGGAATGAATACAATTTGTTATCCAGTCGCGAGTGCCAGGTAGATTTCTGTATACAGAGCTAACATCGCTTTGAAATTTGATCCAAGTCTCGAATCTGAATAAATGTTCCTTCCTTTGAATAAGTTGTTTTTATGGCAACATCAGCTTGATCGTTCTTAGATATATCAAAGCGTCCGGGAATCCAACAAAATATAATAGTAAAATTGCGAACCAATAATTTAAAATACAATTTTACTGTACTGAGCACTAAAGGATGGCTTTTGTCTGGATTATTTCAAAATTGCTTCCATTGAGCTTTGTGAATCAGTATATATGATCCGGTCTTTCTTTGATAATAGTCTGATCGCTCCTAAAGAATCTCCGAAATAGTAATAGAATAATGAACAGACCTAAAAAATTTGAGACATCACAAAACGATTCAATGGGATCAAAATATCTTACCATGGTCATTTAAAAATTTGTGAATATAATGATAAAGGCACTCTTCGTGACTGTAGAATAAATAAAATCATTTGTGCTATGGTATAAAAGTAAGCCTGTATTGCCAAGAGCAGCATCCAGAGGTGAAATGAATCCTTGGTTATCAATCCTCCTTAATTGTGACCGCCTCTCCTTGGGTGTTTCATTTGCAACCTAGGCGCAGCATATTGCATGACTGGATGCGACATGTGACAAGGGGTATTCGTCACACCGCATTCTGTAAGGTACACAGGTCAGAAAGATGATCCGGCTTCACAAGTAACCCGCGCTTTGGTGACGCAAGACGTATACTAAGCTGTTTCTTTAGAATGTTCGGAGCTTTCTCGGTCAGTCTTCATTAGCTCGCATGACAAGCATCTTCATTTGAAATTTAACCTTTAATTCTTGCTTATATTTTATCCAAATTAGCAAATACATAAAGTGCAACTTCTATTATTGGGATTATTAGCTTTGTTTTATATGCAGCAACAGATTTTTGATTAGATATCCATCTGAAATCAGTCGATTAAGTAGAGAGCACAACAGTACAATTAAAAAGTTTTACTTTCTTAGTTTCCAAATAAGTAAGTTTGTAAAAATACAAATCTATATTAATAAAAATGCATCTCGAAATGCGTTGCTAAGCGCAAAACTAGAAAACGGCTCGACCAATTCGGCTAATTTTTTAAAAATACTTTCGTTAAGACAAGAGGATGGTTCTTATGGAGAGAAAAAATGAAAAAAACTGCGAGGAAAGTAGTTAAAACGACACTTTTCTTACTTTCCCGCCAAAAATCTTCATTTCCTTCCCCCACACCAACTGAGTAAGATAGCAGGAAGTCATAAATTAGGATTTGTTTAGAAAGAAATGCGCGGAGTCAGTTGGTTTTCATTCATAGATAACGGGGTGTTTAAAAAAGAAAGAAAATAGTTGCTTTTATTATTAGTCTGTATGAATATTTAATCTATGCCTGCTCCAAATTAAGTCTGGGGCAGGGAAGAAAATAAAATAACAAAGCGAAAAAAATGTTTGTAAAAAGAAAAGTAGTGAAGAAAAAAAGGAGAGAAAAAAAGAAAAGAAAAGAAGCGTGTGTGTGTCACCATTATTTCCTTTGTGCGCGGCATTTTCCAAGCTGTTTTTAAACTTTCGCATCTCTTGAAAACCAATTGTGTCTTTATTTGTTTAGTAAATTTGAATCTCCTTATTCTATAAAAACGTAGAATTTTAGACCTTTTCCTCCACCATTTAAGTAAAATATCAATTCCGGGACAATCATCGCTCGGATAGAAAGAGAAAGATGAGTAGTACAATGAACAGAACATCTGAAGAAAATAATACTATAAATGAATTATATGATTATCAAAATTTATTTGGTTTAAAAATATTTTGGTGAAAAACCTGTTATGAGACACAGCTACATAAAATATTATATGAAAATTTTAACGAGCATTAATACTCGCGAATCGACTGGTCGCCAAAGGCGGCTAGTAATTGATATAGTTGTCCAGATTCTCAAATGTTTCAGTGCGTTTATTTTGAATTTATTAGAATATGTATAAACACCCAAAATCGATTTCAATAATATTTTTTACGAGCATAGATATCTTAAGTCCTGGGGTCGCAATAAATAGATAAATAGTACATTTTTCTAGAGTTAAAAAAAAGTATTGACTTTTAATAAAGAATTAACAGGTTAAAAGATTCTTCGAAATGCGGAGCTAAATTGACCCTGTTATTGAAAGAAATATTTCATTATGTCCACAACTCAGGATCGCAAAGTACCTGAATCCAAAATTGTTTATATATTTGCGGGTTTCCTTAAGTTTTCTGAATATTAATGCCGTTAGATCGAACTTCAAATGACTCTCAATATTGTCGGTTGATTATGAATGCTCTGTAAAACATATCGTAACGAGGTGGAAAAAGATATATATAACATTCACAATGATGAGAGCTTATCCGAGAGATTTCATAAATTCTATTATAAATTGCCATTTGTTCTTTTTGTTCTTGAAATCTATATTTAAGTCCTTTAACAGGTGCAAATTAAGAAATATTTTTACACAAATAACTATTCTGCAATACATTATTATCAAACTCATAATCTAATGCTTGTAAAATATACATTTGCAGTAAATGCATCACAGCTTATTGAACACATTTACAGCATGTAGAGCGGCACGACACAGAGGCCAGAGACCTGGCCTAGGAGTAGCATTTCTTCCGCATGATCTGAGAATCCCGGGTTCGAGTCCCGGTTGGGGAATCGTTGTTTTTCCCCACCCCTGTGTTCTATCTGTGAAATGTGTGAAAGACCCACGTCTCCCGCTGTAAAAAAGGGATTGTGCAAGCGAGTGTGTGAAAGTGAGCTAGAAATCAGACTTCTTCCGTTTGACGCTCCGGGGCCTTTAATCTCAGAAGCTATTGCACGACTTGGCTTAAACCGCTGACTTCGCCCCTGGGCTTGTCTATGGTAAGAACCATAAGTAACAACAACAATTCAGAGATACACGAAATGGTACTTTTTTTTAACAAAGTAATATGTTGTAATAGGACACTCTCGGTGATCAACAACCTTATAATTTCTATAAATTCACAAAGATTCACCAACCTCGAATGCCGATGCTCGCTGTACCAATTAGAATATATAGCGCATTTTCACCTGATTGCTTATCTACTTATACCTACACAATCAGTGTCCAATTACGTGATTTTTTCACAGGCATTTGCCAAAATCCTACAACGTGTGACTGCTAAAAAAACATTTTTAGACTTTTTTTTCAATGTAGCTAATTTTAGTACCATGCATTTTTTGTTTTCCTTATTTTAAGAATTTTTTCAAAAAAAATATTTTGAAATCTATTTTATTACAATACTTTATTCATTAAACAACTGCATTTTCACACATGCGCATTTCGATGATATAAGATACTTAATTGCGGGCACTTATTGCTGCTATATGATTATAATTTAGAATAAATTTTTAAAGTCAAATAAATAAATCGAACCTAAATTAATATCTATCTCAATGTTTCGGAA
This sequence comes from Argiope argentata, assembly GCA_026289955.1. Classification (NCBI taxonomy): domain Eukaryota; kingdom Metazoa; phylum Arthropoda; class Arachnida; order Araneae; family Araneidae; genus Argiope; species Argiope argentata. Next base: position 1,988,033 of record JAOUZG010033182.1, read on the forward strand.
GACAAATATGAAATTACATTACATTTTAATTTTCATTAAAACTTGAATGACTTAAAAGTTTGGGTAAGAAATGCATTAAGCGCTTATTTACATAGTGAATATTAACCCTATGAATATTAACCCGATATCGACTCTGGCTCGACATTCAAGACTGTTCCTCATTTTGATGTTTTATTTATTTATTTATTTTTCAAATTTAATTGTTAAAAACGCCTACATAATGGTTAAGAAATGTAGATAATTTTTCAAAGAAATTCGACTTAAACGAATTGTATATATTTATTTTTCATAGCAATAAACAAATCTTTGTATTAGGTGTATAATTTTCTAATTATTTGTTGGACTGCAAAGGGTTAACACATTGCACACGGATTTCTGGGTGCTTAACGCGCTCCCAGGGACAGTATATTTTCGAACGCTCTAAAAGCTTGTTTGGCAAGTAATAGGATGCATGTGTGCACATTTTTAAACATGCATTTGATATTACTTAAAGTATTCTTAAATATTACCATATATTTTAAACATGCATTTATTATATAAGATTTTTTTTTACATTTTAACAATTATTTATTTCTCATACTTCAATGATTAGAGTGCTCTTTTTGGTACAGCATATTCCTTCCTGCAATGATGTTGGACACGATTTGCAGCATTATCTTATTTTAAGACATTAAAGACTGTTCACGAGTTTTTTCGTTTTTTTCGTCCCATCTGTTATGAATTGCTCATGGGTTTTCTCATGTTGCGTACCCCGTTTGTTTTGCATCATAGATAGCAAATTTATGATAATTTTAGAAAGTACGTTTGCCCAAAAATGTGCTATCGTAGGCATATGCCTCATACATTTCTCTTTGGTCCTTAAGGTGTTAAATATTTGCCTCTAATTTATGAACATGAAAACGAGATATCTCATGGCCCAGCCACAACGTTCGGCCAGCTAGAATAGAGAAATTCCATGTCTCGTACTCAATGTATTAACCCTTTGCGGTCGTATGTCTACTCTCAACCACCTTTTAAGAAGGTGCGTCCTTTTAACATTTTATTTATTCCTTTTTTTTATTTTAATTGTTAAAAACATCTACAGAATGTTACAATGATGCAGATTTATTTTTCAGGGAAATTCAACTTAAAACAGTTGCATGTATTTATTTTTTGGGGTAATAAACAGGACCATGTATTAGGTGAATAACTATGCATCGAATTACTTTTCCGACTGCAAAGGGTTAAATGCTCTTTTGATCGTTGTATTTTGAAATTCATTGTTCGACTTTTATGAATAAAATAGGCATAATGTCACGGCACAGAATGAATGTCATGTGGTACGAATAATGGCATCAATTCTGCAGTTGTGACGAATTTTAAATTAACTCGTTTTACAGTTTTATTCCGATTCCAATAGTTAGTTCCCATTACAGATTTAATTTAAAGCCTTATATCCATCTACATTTATGTATTAAATGTACATAACGAATTGTATTATTCTTTACATTTAGAAATTATCATACTCTTTTACACTTAAAGAGACAGACCAAATAATTTTTTTCAGATGAATTTCTTTCAAAACCTATACATGTAAAACTCTAAAATAATGAACACACGAAATAGCTGTTTTGCCGAATGGCTGCAGTCAAATGTAAACAAATCTATCTACGAACTACAAGATTGTTTCATTGAAAGTTTATACAGCTGCCTTTAATTCAACACTTCTCTAATTAATACAGTGAGAATGTTATTAGAAATTCTCTGGTGAAAGCTTGCCAAAAACTCCACTAGGTTAAAGAAAATAAAATGTAAAAATAGGCGTCAAATAGTCAATTAAATCGAAAGCGAAAATAGGATTCAAGGTTATCAGATAGGCGATCGTTACACTTTAATTGTGAAAATTGAGTACCTTATCTTCCAAAATTATTATTTCACAAAAATTCTCTTAATACCTTTTTTCTTTCTTTATTTTTTACATTTTTTTTAAACTTAAGTTGATTATCCATCGGTAAATTGCTTTTATGGTTAATATTAAATTTTAATAAATTTCATCATCCCATCAAACACATAATTTTAATTAAGATTTTTTTTATAAAAATGAGTGATTTCTTTGAACAATAACACCAAAAGAATATTTTCATTTCCGCTTTTATTCGTATTTCATTATTTTTTCACTTCCACTTTTATTTTACATTTTTTGATTTACACCCACAATAATTTGTAGTAGAATAATTCATGTTACGTTCTTAAGTTGTATCAAACAACACTATGAAATTTTTAAAAATTTTATTCCAATTTAATCGCTTATTGCCTAAAAAATCAATAATCTATGTAAACAAACTAATCTCCAAAGGACGTTAACTTTAATAAATATCCATAAATTTAGGTTTAAAATTTCATGTTAAATTCCATATTTATTACTGCCGAGCGTTTTCTCATTTGTCATATTCAGAAACAGTCATAATTCCAAAAATGCTTAATAGATGCAGAGAAGTCGGAATTGTCAAAATCTTGAGGTCGAATTTTTTGATAGTTATAATATTTTCTCTTTGCATACTTCGTATACCAGAAGAAAAAGAAAAGGAATGAATACCCATTGTCTATTTTTGGAAGATTCCTCAAAGTGGGAGAGGACCTCAAAACAATGCTGTTCTTTCAAAAAATGTGAGCCCCACTGACAGATATCCGTTTCTCACTCAACGGCATTTCATACATGAGACAAGTGAAACCAACATCCAGCCGCAGAAAAGAACACAAAAAAAAGCAAAAAAGGGACTCGAGGAAATGTTCCTCCGTGCTGACTCGGCCGCTTCGGAGCAAGTAAGAAATCGAATTCGAACCGTCACCAGCTGTCACATCGCATAAAACGCCACTCCGAATTTGACGAGTAGACTGCATGTTGAAAAACTGTGGACGCGAAAAACCACTCTGGCGGAATGCATGATGTATGCCTTTTATTTTTTCCAGTCTTCTACAAATGCGGTAGTGTTCGCGATGTCTTCACGGTTTTTTGATATGCAAATGACTCTGGGACTCGTGTTTCTCAAAAAGAAGATCGTTAATGTGGTTTCGAGTGAAAGCGAATTCTGAAAAGTCATTGCATATTTTAACTGTGTCTCTAGAGATACAATCATGCCAGTGTTGTGGAGTATCAGGTGATCAACAAGATAGTGCTTTAACGGCCTGTCAGATGGGTTTATTTCCCAGTAATTTGAGTTGACTCCTCGTTCGGTTGGCGATTTTTTTAAACATCAGAATTGTTAACTGAAATTTTAATGTGATTTATTAGTTTCCTATTTTAAAGCAACATTAGGATATTTTTGATTTTGTTGTTGTTGGGTTGGATTTTTTTTCAGTGCAAGGGTTATGGTTGACCATGCGCCAAGTATATGGTTTAAAATTATTAATCAATTAAAATATAAATAATTGGACTTCGAATAAGAAAATGAAAAAATTGATTAAATTACAATAATTTTTTAAAACTCATAAATTTAAGATGAGCAATAATGATTTAAAAACAAAAGTGAAAAATAAAAAAAATTAAAAATGCTCAATTAGAAGCTGTCACACATATTAAAAATACACAAAAAAAGATATTAGATGAACTTAAAAGACAAATAACCTTTAAGAAATTGACTGGTATATCTCTCCCACCATATCTGATAAAATAATATGAACTTTTAAAAATCAAATTCTGTGCGAATTGAATGAGAAACATTTGATTAAAATGTGTTGAATGCTATAAAAGACTCAGCATGTGGAGCATATAGATGTGCTCTCTCCACAATTGAGATATTTATGGGTAAAACGTATGTGTCCTGTACAGTGACGGTATTTTTGACGGTATTTTTTCGAACTATATCGTTTTGGGTTCATAACCAAATGACAAAAACAATACCTCTGTAGACACTACACATACCAAAACAAAATGAAAACATCTCATTGCATTTTATCTTAAAGTTTTGTATTTGGAAAAGTAGTTCAATTCATGATTATTTATCTAACGAAAATACTTGTTTATTGCTCCTAAATATATATAATTATTGTTCCATAAACGGAATTTCTCTGAAAAATTAATCTAAAACTTTTAGCTATTCTTTAAGTATTTTGAACAATCAATATAGGAATTAACTAAACAAAACCTTCACTATTATGTACCATTTTGAATAGTAGCTGAGGAATACCCAAGTGCAGAGGGTTAATATAATTAAAAGTCTCTGCGGTTAGGTATGTCGACTTCTAAACAATTGAGTAAAGTTCAATCAAGTTTTGGAAAGCTAATATTTAAAATGAATAAAAATTATTATCATGTTTTAGGGTTCAAAAATTATTTCAATATTCAATTAAAAATTAACCAAAATTTTTATTATTTTTGCATCAGAAATTTCCATAAGTTTCCATAATTATTCCATAAGTTTTATTTTTACGCCATCTTTCCTAAATTTTACCTTTGTAATATAGTACATGAATTTACTTCAACAGTTATTTTTTTAATTTTCTTATTTTTAATTTTCCATTGTATTAGTCGTTGCGACTAAATGACTTCTACAAAAATGAGTTTTATTTGCTATCGATGAAAAAAAAGAACAATTCTGGCTTATTTTTAATTTTCCATTTTATTAGTCGTTGCGAAAGTGATTAAATCTTTACTGAAAATTTCTTTGCATTAACGGAACCAGAATTGTTCTTTTTTTTTCATTCTTTTTTTTATCGATAGCAAATAAAACCTATTTTTGTAGTAGTCAATTAGTCAAATCCATAATTCATCCAGAGTCGTCATTATAGTTTTCAGACATAATTCTACAAATTGTTATTTGTTTTCATTGATTTCACTTTAGAAATATTTGAAAAGTACATACCTTTTTAGGTTATTCGTTTGGAATCTTATTTCCATGTAGAAGTAATGATTCAAGGTTTTCCCTTTTCTATTAAAGACGTATCTCATTTTATTCTTAAAAAATTAAATGCTATGTATTTTATTGCGTTTTGTAATTCTAAAACTGAAATGTTTTTCTTCGGAAAGCGCCAAAAAATATCCTATAACTCACAACTTGTTTACATGGAACATTTTGAAAGAAAAATACATTAAAAAATAGCAGACGATATTTTTTATTTCAAATAACAAGCTGTTGCCAGAATTTTTTATTTCAAAAATATTTGCTTTTTTTTTATTCTTTACATATATCGTTCTAAAAATATGAGAGTAACCTATGTATATATAAAAAAAACTATTAGTTTAGAGTAATAATAAAGAAAAAAATTAGTTTATATTCGTTTTTTAAACTCATTTATTGTAAATAAAATTCATCCAATCTAATTGGCTTTTTGATTTCAATCCAAAAAGTTTTAAACGACAAAAGGATTTTGTGCACCATAATATTATATGCAAAAATAGATTTTACCTTACAAATATTAGATATGAAAGTATTTTAGTTGTTAACTGGATAATATCAGCTAGTTTTTAAATAAGACTATATTCTAAAGCGGGTTCACACAGCTATTGCGTGGAATGGCAGGTCATGCCTACTTTAGAAAGATCGCGTAACTGCAATAGGACGATAGCAGATGGTTGTCTAAGTTGGAACAACCTCTTGCCATTGTCCCGTTGCGGTTACGTGATGTTCCTGACGTAATTAGCCATTACGAGCAGTAGTTGGCCTCTTGTGAACGCTGCTTGACATCATAGGATTATAACTTTATCGTACTGAACTGCAATTTCTCACTTTAGCGTTGTATGACAGCCAAGAAACTACAAAGATATCCGACTATGTTTAAAACCGAAAACTACAATATATATATATATATATATATATATATATATATATATATATATATA
>JAOUZG010033182.1:1993860-2019610 GCA_026289955.1 Argiope argentata
TATATATATATATATATATATATATATATATATATATATATATATATTCTCAAAAGCTTTTTCATTTTATGTCTACGATAATTATAAACGAAATTTAAAACATTTAATAGAACTTAACAGCTGAAACTGGAAAAATTAAGAAATACCACAAATTCGCTTTTTCGATTATTTTTATTTGTTATTTAAAAATTACATATATTTTTTATTCAATTACTTTTACAGCATGTTATGCATTATTTAGAACTATTTTCGGTTTGATTGTGTGTGTTTTTTTTTGGTGCATTGCTCTAAATTCTAAATGACTGAAGCCCTTATTTTTCGCTAATGCTGTAATTTTGACGATAAACGAATGAAAATCATATAAGACGTACTAATGACAAGTATTATTGAAAGCAGTATCATCAAAATAATTAAGGTACATTTTCAAGTTAAACCATAAGGAGTGATCTCCCCCAAATTTTCTCTCATACTCTCTACTAAATGTGTATTCGTATTTTGTGTAATAGTTACGAAATACGAATCTTAGATTTGAATTTAACCTGTTATCTTCTTACCCTTGGCGAGAGTTTTGGCGATTTATCTCTGGCAAGTCAGTTAATAATATTAAAAAATCGAGTTTATGTTTTAGACACACCTCACTCACCTGATTAAAACAAAAAAAATGACACAAAATTATTACATAGCTTAATTTTGTATCAAACTGTTAAAATATGATACAAAATTACGTATCAAGTTTTAAATATTGAAGTCATTCTATTTTTGAGTTATCGAGTTTACATGTTTCTGAAAATACAGATTAACAGATGATCAATAATTTGTTAGATACGGCTCAGAAGTTGCTGTTGTTATTTTTATTAGTAGTACCTCCATGGATAAGCTTCGCCGAAGCATCAACGAGTTTTAAGCCGAAAGGAGTCTCTTGTTTTGAAGAGAGCCAACTAAGATGAAGAGTACGACTTAATTACTCACTCATCACAGTCGCTTGCACAGCCCCTTTTTACAAAGGGGTGGGGTACGTTCATGCACCTTACAGATAGAGCACAGAAAGATAACCACGCCTGAAACGGGACTAGAACCCGGGGGTTCGGGGAAGACATGCTACCCTCATGCCAGGACGCCGCCTCAAAGTTTGCTTGATGTCTAAGCTCTAAATGGTAAATTTGTACACCGAATTTCATTTATTTAGTTGTTCCTTTAGTTGCCGTGTTAACTTATAATTAGATAGAAGGACAAATCGACTTCCTATAAAGGAATCTGCTCAAATTTGGGTAAAAATTTAAAAATTCAGAGTAAAGATCTATACTAAATTTCATCCATCTAGCTTAAAGCTTTTTTCAGTTATCTTTATCACAGAAAAACGGATGAATCAAAATTGTGTTTATCGTTTTGAACCCTGAAGCGTGCAGATGCGTTAATAAAAATCGAGTTCGAATGTTTTTGTCGAATACAATATTTTCTCTATACTATGTACACATGAAAAAAAAACTGAAATATTGTTGAAATTTGTAGATTTCTACTGGATACAAATCGCAATTAATATTCAGTGGAATTTGGATTTTGATGACACAAAAGTCAAACTGTATTGCGCCAAACGTTTGGTGAATATATGAACAAATTCTTTAGAGGGGAAAAAAAGATCGATCATCAGAAGAAAAGAAAAACAATTTCCAAAACTGAAAAGTAAAAAAAAAAGAGGATTTCGTTCAAGAAATGATAGAAATAATATTACCTAACGAAGGAGCTTTCAAAAAAATCCCCCCCATCCTCTTTTTTTTTTTAACTTTAAGAAATTTAAAAACAAAATTCCTTTTTTTTTATTTTTATATGCAATTACTAAAGTTCTATTAAAATTATCAGGTTGAAATTTTTCTTAAGTTTATAAATGGATAGTATATAATATTATCTAGAAAAAGAATATAAGTGCAATGATATCCCATTGTAAGAGACTACATTAGAAGAGCAATGATGACCTTAAAAAAAAATCAAGATTCCACAAGAATCTATGATTTTATTTTGAAACTCTTGCATTTTCCAAAAATTTTGAGTTATTTCAGTCCTTTTGCTTTTGCTTTAATCCTTTGCCTATACATCAATGATTTTTTAAACCAAAAGATATTAATCCGATCATTTGTTTTTGATTGGATGTGTTTTTAAAAAAATCTTCTCAAAAAAGGTTTTCTCAAATGCTTAAAAATTATTTATATTATAAAACATTTAGTACTTATTAATTAATGTAGAAGAATTAGTGATTCGTTGGCAATAGTTTTGTTCTCCATATGCTTTTTTTCCAGTAGAATAAAATTTCATATCTTGAAAATCAGGACATATGCGCTGTTTCGGCAAAATGTTATGACGTCAAAAGAAAATAATAGCACCATCTTCACTTATAAGTAAGTCCCTTAACCCCATGATCGAATGAAATTTCTTTTTTAAAAAATATGATTTTCTTCCTGTGAACATTGCAAAAACAACGTAAACAGATGCTTGTTTTCTTCTCGTAATTAGAAGCGCTTTCAAAGGGTTGCAATGCCGGTTTGGTTTTGGTGCTGCATTTGGCGAGGTTTGGCTCTATCACCGTTAATTGATAAGTATCAAATATTTTTGTACCTTATATTAAGTTGTTGCGTTTATATTGCATGAAAGAGGAAAACTATTGCTTCAAATATCATTATGTAAATAAAAAAGCCTTCGAAAACATTCGAACTCTTAACAAAAAACTGTAGACTTAAAGATCTTACCAAAGGTATTCACAAATCTTAATCCTAATGAATATAAGTGAGGGTAACTTGAACAACAGGTAACTATTTTAAGTCATCATCCAGAATCTTAAAATGATCTGGAACTAAGGGTGTTTGTCCCATGCACAAGGGTTTAATTTTCGTTTATTGTGAAAATATCAACTTGAAAAGACAATGCCAAGAATGCATTACTATCATGGAAGGATATATTTCGTATTAAAATCTTTCTTTTTTTTTTACATAAAGGCAAATTATTTCACAAATCTTGAATGATAGAAACACAACATTTAATACATAATTATATTATAAATGAATATATAATCATGCATTAAATGTTGAATGATGCTAATATGAATGTTATAATAAATGAATTTAATTTGTTTTCCAAATATTGTATAAAACAAGTAACACAAAGACGAAAAAATCTACAAAGGAAATAATACTTTTTAAAGCTTTTCTATTCTTTTGTACTCTCAAAATATACCATCAGAAGATACATTTTTAAAAGCCTCTATATTTTATGTCGGGACATAACTCTTTGTATATATTTCAGACATACTAAGATTTAAAATTATACGTGGAGCCCTTTACGTCCTCGTGTCAAATTTCAACTCGTAAATAACATTTAGAAGTCCGACGCAGAGGTATAAAGATGGAATGTCTTTTAAATTATGTTTAATGGAAAGCATGTCAACCGTTAAGAAAAGAAGTAATATTAATGAAAGCATAAATCACTTTCTTCTTTTTTTTTTTAAAAAAAAGAAATAGCTCTTGAAAGGGAACTGGGGGGGGAGAAAGAAATATCGTACACCCCGCTTCTAAGTAAAAAAAGAAGGAAAAAAACCTTTCACAATTTATGAATTGAATTTCATTTCTTTCTAATATTCTACTTCCTTCCCTACCTCTTTTTTTTAACTTTTTAGTTCTTAAGATTTCAATAAGTAAGAATTTGGAGGCTCCGAGCAAATAATAAATTCTTCGTGTAGAGGGGTGGGGGGGGGAAAGGGTCTCTATATTGTTCAATATATTTCAGGAAATACTTTTAGTCATCGATCGGTTGTAAAATTCAAAAAATGTCAATTTTTTTGTCACTCAAAAATAGATTCTTACGCTTTTTTTTTTTTTTCACTTTGTCTTTAAATCTCTGCTTCAAAAGGGTTTTTTTTTCTTTTCGCCTTTTTACAGAAATTTAACTCTCCATTTCATAAAAAGGTTTTTGTAATAAGATAAAAGCTATTTTCCGCTAAAGGTAAGTATAATAAGTATTTCAATTTAATAGGAGTTTTATTGATTTAAATCTAAACTATTTTTAAATTTTTCATACTCAGGGAGGATTTCTTCTTGCTTTACTAAACGCTGTTTAAGCAGGCTCAGATCGTCAGTTTAATATTTTATGTTAAAAACTCCAAAAATATGTTTTAAAAGAACTCGTAAGTTCAAAATAACGATTGATGGATTTGCTATATTTAAAAGTCATTTTTGAAAATATACGAAAAAAAGTTTGTTGGAGGGCAGAGCATCCTTTTGATATCGACAATTTTAGTATCCATCTTGCCGGTGGTGAATTCGAGCATTTTGAGACCTTAAACAGAGCAAACTTTAAGTCCTTTTCTTTAACCTGTTAACTGTCTTTGAAGAGTATACCCACCATGAAAAAAGTACAACATTTTGCGTTATGACGAGTTTATTCATCAGGAGTAGTGACAATTTGAAGCTTGAATTACAATTTTAATAAAACTTCAGACTTATTCTTAAATTTCAAGATGTTTTAACTACTTTGAAGCCGATTGGAAATCAAAGGAATATATAAAATATTGTCAATAATTATTAACAAAAAAACCTCATATAATATTGTTACAAGCGGACGCCGCGGAGCGACCTCGAAGTTGACGACATTTGAAAAGGAGTTTCACGCTAGCCGGATTGGTTTAGCGAAAGTCTGGTAGCCGCTGGATCGTACATAAAGCTTCGCGTGCTTTGGGGCACGCGCTTGCTCGGCTATATAAGGGACGGGTTGCCATTGTTCCGGCAGTTAGTTTTTCCTCCCAGAAGAGAAACGTCTCGCTGGACAAGAGGATTACTTTTCTTGCTTGTTACTAGTGAGCTGTGTTTACGTTTGCTGTTAACGTTATATTTTTGAGGTCGCTGGGATTTACTGTTCCTGTGCTATACGATAGCTGTTTCGCAGTCTGTTTTTATTAATGAGTAAGGCTTGTATTTACGCTGTTAGTGATTGTTGACTGCTGAATTCTTTTTATCTGAAGCTTTACTTTATCAAGTCATCCTGTAAATAGCTGCAAATAAATTTGTTTGTGCGGTCCTCAAGTAAAGTCCATTCAATCCGAACCCACTACGCTAAAAACGTAACAATATGAATTGTTTTTCTTATCACTGTATTGTATTAGTTATCCCAAAAACAGTTAGGCACCCATAAAATGTTTTAGATTACTCAATAAGTGGCGCTAATCCTGACTCTACCAGCCCAATCAGGAAATATTTCGCGGATTGTATACCAATAACTTCAAAAGCTAATCCTACACGAAGTGCACATCATACTAAAAATTAAATTACGAAAGAATCGTGATGCTAGTGTTCCACTTGCAAAGTTCCATTATGCGTTGCTTTGAGCCGACACCCTGGCAAGGGGAAAACGCGTCTTCCCCATGATCTGAGCGTCCCGGGTTTGAGTCCCGGTTCGGGCATGGTTGTTCTTTGTCTGTTCTATGTGTGAATGTGCCCCCTGTAAAGGGGCTATGCAAGAGAATATGATGTGTGAGTAGCTAAGACGTATTTTTGGCCCTAGTTGGCACTAATTAAAACAAGAGACGCATCTTCGGGTTAACATCGCTGACTGTGTCAGTAAGCTTGTCTATGGCAAGTGCCATTCGAAACAACAAAAACAACAATCATGCTTTGCTCAATTTCATTCTCTAACAGCAATTTAGAACAATAAATTATTTTTTTAATGTTTCTTTTCCTTCATATATAAAAATATATATGTTAGTTTAAATAAATAAATAAATGTAATAATTGAAATAAAAACAAAGTCATTTCATTACTACATTATTTCATATTGCACATACTTTGTGTTTGAAGGGTATGCTCGTCATCGCTAATTATTAGTGGCACAATTTAGATGCATATTTTCCAAACAACAATAAATGATCAAATGAAACAACAATTAATTAGTTGTATAAACTGGCCAAATTAGTATCATTTTTCAATACATATTTAATTTAACATCGTGTAAATAATTAATTTAAGATTATTTTTTTTATTTTAATAACTTTTTGAAAGTGGTTACTTATCATCTTTTAAGATCAAAGTCAGAAATACAGTTTATATGTTTCCGGAATGATTTTATTTATTTATAAATCTATGTTTATAATTCCGTAAAATCGTCTGACATTAAAACTGTGATATTTTAATTGTCTTAGTTAAGTTTTGTTTCTTGTGTAGTAAAACCTTTCTAATGGGAATCGTCCCATAGTATCTTAACGTTACTAAAATTGTATATATTTGGTTCCCTTATCTTTTTAATTTGACGATTTTGTAGTTTCAATATTTTTTAATGTTTTGTAATCTACACAGATCCTAATCAGAATAATTTTTCCTCAGCTTTCAATAATAGAAGAAAGTCATGTAATAAAATATTCCACGAAACCAAAAACAACTTGACTTTTTAGGATAATAATATAAAAATATATATTAAAAATTGCCTTGATTATTAAATTGGTATCATTGGAGAGATAATTGTTTACTTTTAAAGCGGTATAAAATTTATGTTAATAGCGTACAAGCTTCTGAAGTTGTTGAGGAAGGATGTCAACATTCAGCTTAATTTTTAATTAATTAAAATTATAATTAAAATGTCAAAGAAATCGTTCCGAGTTACAGCGATCTATCCTTCAGGTAAATATTTTCCAATATGATTACTATAAAACTATAAGTCAAACAGTCTGGCCTGATTGATACGTATCTTCCACAAATACACATTCATCATTAGTATTAGTATAGATCACTCGTGGCTATGCGGCAACTATGTTTGTACACATAGTTATTTACCTTATGTATACAGTGATCAATAATGCTAGTAAAATTTTAATTTTATCCTAACATTCCATGATTCCTAAAATTTATGTTTAAAAGTTTATTTGAAAACTACGTTAATAGCAGTTTTTTAATTGATTCACTGGCGTCTCTCTTAATCGAGCTATGTTTGGCAGCTTCCTTGTCAGAAAACCACTACTGTCTCGCATAAAAAAATCCCCATGTCACACTATTGAAAGATGTTTAACCATCGCTTATTTAACAAGATACAAACATTGTACAATATTTGGGGAGAAATGTGCCCTAGAACAAGGAGGCCAGTCACATAGGCACTGTGTCATTCCAACTGCCTCAATGAATACTTTGAACGAGCACACCAGCATTTACTAAGAGCCCATTCGAAATGACCCTAAGAGATCACATATTATCATATTCAACTCTTTCTCCCACATCCCTTTAATGGAGATAGGAATGTTCTTAAAAGGCACATTCCTTTAATATGAATGTTCTTAAAAGGCACATTCCTTTAATGGAGATATGAATGTTCTTAAATGGCACTGTTCTTAAAACGCACAATTGTAATAAAGCCTTAGTGCTTTTATACGAATTTTAAAATAAAATATGATGAAGAGGCAAAAATATTTTTTGGAGGTCATCCATCCTTGGTTGGATGCTGATGCCGAGAGAAAAATATTCTGTCACGGACGCCACTAATCTTTGTTAGGTCTCTGAACAGAAATCAAACAAAATTATTAATCAATTTTCTGAAAACCATAAATTTCATTCAAAACGATTCCCTCTGCGTCATAATCCACAAAACAAAGTCTTTCAAACTAAATCACAGGCTATGTCACATTGCGCATTATCTCACTTTATGCTATGATGTCTTCTCTATTTTTTTCCAGCAAAATATGTCTCAAAATTCAAAATTAAATTTAAGCAACATAATTGAAGCGTATTTCACGAACACAAAGATATTCAATAATTGTTCAAAATATAAAAGCTTGTTGTGAAGACGGACAGCATTGGCTATCGAGCAGACTTTTAAAACATTATAACTGCCACTATGAATGACTCCGTGACACATGAAGAGCAACCGCACCAATTTAATTTTGGAACTCAGTGCATATTTTTGAAAGAGGTAAAAAGAATTAGGTGAGCTGGCATAGCCTGGTTGGTAGGGCGTTAAATTCGCATCACTTGAAATGCAAGTTCGAGCCTACCAACCGAAGACTCCCTGTGTGTGTGTGGTGGCTAGCGCACATTAAATGCGTCATGATCACAAAGTCCTTCATGTCGAGAGTAATGCCACTGGGATATTGCATAAGAGGTGATCGTTCTCTGCTACGGATCTAAATAAAGATCCGCGGATGAATGAAATGCAGGAATGAAGTCAGCTCCATAAAAAGGATTGTGACGTCTGTGTAGCTAAGTCGTACTCTTGCCCTAGTTGGCGCTACTGAAAGACAAGAGACGCTCAATCGGTTTAAATAGCTGGCAGGCCTGTCAGCGGGCTTGAAAAGTGCCATAAGTAACAAGAAGAAGAAGAAGAAGAAGAAGAATTACTTAATGGCACAGTGAAAGGTGCTGTTATACGACATGGGCAGTTACATTTGTTCTATATAACGTCACTCTTTCATTGAAATGTTTATTTCCACAAATGATTAACACAGCAATTAAAATTCATATGTGAAAAATTGAAAGAATTAAAAACTTTATTTGATCCGATAAATTTAAAAATATATACTATTCTTTATTTTTGCTTAAATTTTTCTATGACAGATTAGTTTTTATTCAGTTATTCATCAACATTCGTCAGTCTGATTTTTTAAAATTAAATAAAATTGTTAACCACATTTATTTGTCGATACACTGGCATTCATTACATTTGCTCGGAAGTATCATGTAACCGTTGGGAAACACGTAATTTCTTGGGTAAAGCAACCACGGCGTTCTCTCACAATCTTGGTTTCTTCTTCTAACACAGATAGATTTCTTGTCGGTTTTACCAGCATTGCAAAGAAATTTCTCATCCGGGCAAGAGTCGTTGGCTTCGCATTTTTTCTCATCGCACATGAACTCATGCGGAAACCCGTTGGGACAATTTCCGTGAGTTCTGTGTAAACGTTCCAAGTACAATTCATCTTGGTGTTCAATAACATCCTTCAATGGCTTCTTAATCTTTGGCTTCTGATAGCAAACGAATTCATCTGAAGTTTCGGTGCTGAATTCTCGTTTGGGTTCCTCTTCGATGTATATTAGCTCTGGGTCAGTTGTTTTATATTCTAATATTTTAGCATGGGGATTCTTTGGTGGTGGACGCTTTGGGACATACTGAGCTTCGCCAGGTGGTTCTGGTAGACATGGCGCTTTGTCTTTGGGCAACATAGGGTGAGGCGGCACAAAATCCGTCTGGGTGATACTTTTGTCATATTTCATACCTGGTTCCTCATAGTGGCGAACAAATTCGTAATACTTCCTCCTTGATATGCCACCTCGATTAACGAACTCCTCATGAGTTTCACTAACTCCAGGGAAGAAAGGACCCCTCATGTATAAATTGTCAACAGCACCGGAGGCCCGAGTCCTAGCTTCTTTCAATGAATCCAAATAGGAAGGCAAATAAGGGACATCTCCTCTCACCTGCTCACCAACGGCAGGTTCTCTGCAGCCAGGTGGATTGAAATCTTTGTAAGGCCCCGAAAAATCGTCTGGTAATCTTTTCGATGTGTTTTCTGAGATCACGTTTGCATTACATGGAGGAGTGTGGCCATTGGAGCAACAAAACTGCGCATGGCCTGATGGTTTGCTTGGTCCACCAGCGCAAAGATTCCCGCAAAGCATCATGTGAGAAGAATGGATACCTAAATACAATAAAATTAATAATGATAGTATAAAATAATTTGGTTTGGAATTAGATATTCTTTTGAGTTCAGAATGCAATTTCAAGTGTATTTCTCAGTTAAAGTAAGAGGAAAATTACCGTCAATAGAGGCGAGCGATAATTGTCAAAGCAAAATTTAACTATTTTCGCCAGAAACACATGGTTAATATTAACATTCACCAAGAAAATGTAGTTTATATTTTTTATCTTATGCTATAGCCAAAGATTTATCTGCATGGTTCATTAAAATTTTTCTATAGTAATTTAGATTTGAATTTTATACTAAAATATTAATACTTTTGTGAATTTTAGTAGGATTTCCTTACAATAAATAAATATTAATCTATATTATTCAGATTACGTAGATGTAAAAGGTGTGTCTACTTGGTAGTTGATTAGGAAGATGGCGGGCGTAAGTGCCAAGCTGTAACTTTTTGTAGATTATAAGTTGCCAAATGTGACAACCATCTTTACCATTTTCTAATAACTCTTAAAGCGGAAAATGGATGCCCCAAAAGCGATAAATCGAAAATTTTCAGCCCGTTAATTTTGCGGCTCCACAAACTTCAAACTAATACAACATCATGTTCCTACATGATAAAAACATTTTAAGAACAACGAAAAATGTAACATTGTTTAAACTTTTGAATTACAAATTAAAATTTATATTTTTACATGATTTTTTGGCGATAAATCACCAAATATGACAATCATCTGCATTATTTTCTACCCCCAAAAGTGAAAAAATAGAGAATTCAAAAGCAATAATTCACCAATTTGTTGCCTACGCATTTCGAGGCTTCAAGAATTTCAAAACAAAACATCATGTTCTCGAATCCACAAACAAAAACATCATGTTCTCACATGATAAAAATCTAAATCTATATATATTTCGACACCATTTAATTAAATAATTATTTATTTAGCAACACAGAAATAATATTTTAGCTTTATCATATACAATCACAATGGTATTAATATTAATTTCTTTAAATGTCTGCTTCAATCGTCACAATGCAGAAAAGTAATGCAAGAATGCAATTCCTCCTGAATTTATTTTGTAAAAAATGTACAAATGATTTAAAATCAATATGAAAAAAAAATCATCTAAATGCAAATATCTTTAAATTAGTTTTAAAATGTAATAAACTTGAATAATTTTTTTAATTACGAAAAAGATTAGATTTACTTTAGAAGTCAGCTCATACAATTTATAAATTTAATAACTAACATACCTATGGAGCTAGCAAGAAAATTAAATTTTATAGTTTTAATTCACGAATCAAATTTAGAGAATTCTTCCCAATTTATGTTAGAGGCATGTTCAAAATGCTGTTCGTTTTTTTAAAAAAATCTGAGAAATTAATAAACAATAAAGGAATCGAAAAAAAAAAACTAGCAAGCCTGCATATGTTTCGCATCAACAAATAATACAATTGCCATTTACGAAAATAATTATGCATCTTTACATAATTTTAGGTAAAAGCAAGTAAAATCGTGTTAAAAAAAATAAAATTTATTTGCAAAAAAGAAATAAAGTAAGTTTTTTTTTTAATGCATTCCCAATAATCAATGTCATTTTTTTTTACAATTTAGTTGTTACCAAAACGTTTGTTCAAATTATTTTAAATAACTAATAAAAATAAAATAGTTATAGTTAAATTATTTAATGTTGCTGAATCGTGAAATATTTTGTCTTTAAATCCATTTTCATTGTTTTCTTTTCCAAAATTGATTTTTTTTTGGTGGAATCTCATCTTGTAGTGCAAGATGAATTATTAATTATTCATATCATTTTCGTGGATTTCAACCATTTGCATTTGTTTCAAATTTAGTGAATATATTATCATATATACTTTAAGTGACCAAATATCTCTAAATAATATGAGCTTAATATTCTTTGTTCTGGACGGTAAAATCAAGACATTTGTCAATATTAAATAAAATCATTAAAAAACAACCTATTTATTACTTTCAAGTGTATATTTTAAGGCAAAATTGTTTTAAATTATTAATTAAATACATTTAACTTTTAAAATTTAAGGTAGTGGAAAATTCTTAAATATTACTGTATGAAGAGTTGAATAATTTGATTTTAATACTGTATTTATTTTTTTCGTATACAAAATATTCACAGAGAAAGCGTTATCTTCAAAAAATTCGAAATCCGATATTTTGATGATTTTCACATTTCTGATATCCTTAACTCAGATATCATATTTTTGAAATTATGTCTTTCTATCCGTGAAACCGAAACTCACAAATCTCTTGAGCTGAATGGATGACATTTGGTGTACGATCCTTGCAGCGAATTTTGAAAGAACTCCGTTCGCAAGAGATCTGAAGGTACTTACGTATTAACACCACTGCATCCAAAGTTGTGCTAATGCATTAATTGGCGGCACTTAAAAAATGATAAATCTACAGCTTTTTAAGGCTAGAGGTAAGGTAAAGATTTGACGGAATATCTTCTAGAGCTTCATCGTACTTGCTATTTCGATCAATTTGATGCAAGTTTTGAAAAAAATTTTAGGTGTAGATTGGCGGCACTTAAAACCCGCCAAATCTACAGCCGTGGTGGCATTAATACGTAAGTAACAATTTGCCTGTTAGCAGCAAATAAAAATAACTACAAAATATTACGAGCTGAATTGATAAAATTTCATATAGATTTTTGGCATCTAATATGTAAATCCGTATCAGATTCTGAACCAAATACTTCAATATGTTGGTCATATGATATGAGTACATTCATATACAAGAAAAAGTAATAACAGAAGAAATGATAACTTATTTCAATAGAATTTAGTATTGATCTTATCACTAAAATTGTAGATGGGTCAATTTCGGGTTCAATCTATCAAAAATGCATATTATATTTTCTTTTCTATGTTAATAAATACAAAATATTCATGAATGGGGCATCAAAAAAAAAAAAAACTGAGTTCTCAAAGCATTCACCCCTTACAGAAGGTCCAACATTTTTACAAAAAGGCCAGGAGACAGCACTTTATCAAGGATTAAGCAAGAAAGCTTCAGTGATATCAACACACTGCTTCTTTAAAGTTATTGAATTTCAAGGGTAAATTCATATTATTAACTCACCAGTGGCAAAACTACATCAGTCTAATCCAATGGCACATGATATTCTAATTTCTTTTCTGTTCCCACAGCCAATTTATGAATAGAAATATCAGAATTATTAGACAAGTGAAATACTTGGAGTGTTCGGTTTGAAATTTTTCGTCTCAATTTTTAAAAAGATGCAGGATGAATTCCAAAAAATTTGATTTCTTTAAGACAATAATGTTAACTTTTCATAAAGAACAAATCCAAGAATTCAAATGCCATGATTAGTAGCCTTTTATTCAACTTCAAAAAGTTTAATATTTGTATACATACAAAACATCAAGAAGTTGAATGTAGCTTCAATTTGAATTCAACAATAAATAAGATAAATGTTTTAAGCATTCAAACAAGATAGTACATTATCATATAATTTCTTTTTACAAAGCTTAAGTACATTTTTAAATATAAAATTAAGTACATTAAAATACTTATCAACAAATAATTGCATCAAAAAAATTTCTAATTTAGTAACAAACTATTCAAGGACTTTCAGAATACAATTAGTTACTAATAACAAGAAGCTAAAATGAGAAATTCAAAGATATTTTTGAAATGACACAAATGCTGTTTAGAAACATGAAACATTCACAAATTTAGCAATAATGAGATGAAAAATGCACATCGTTTTCTAGCAGCAATATAAAAATTCACTTCAATAAACAAAGCATTATATTAAAATTTCTTCTAAAAATAACACAATATATTTCTATCTAAGTTCTTTAATTTTTTTCAGGTATATACTACAAAATTCTACTTTAAAAAAGCTAATTGATATAAGAAAAAATATAATAAGATATATCAAAGCTATACTTAAAATTCAGCAACACACTAAAAAAAAGGAACTTTTTGAACTTAAATACCTACATTAATCCATAAGTATCAAATTATTAAAAACAAATGGGTTTTTAACTCTCAGAAGTTGAAACAACTTGACAATGGATTTGTCTTGTCCAACACAGGTGTGAGATCATCAAAGAGAGAAGCATGTAACTTGTTACTGCTTTACCACATATAAGACATTGAATTCCATAAGTGTTGTTGTCCTTACCACTTGATTACAGCTACAAATCATGAATCCAATTCAAGTTAACCGTATATTTCTTCAAAATAAAATGTAAACTTTAATTCTTCGCCCAATCAAAAGATGTTTTGGTATCTTCAATTAATAAATGATCTAAATATTTCAAATATAAATTTAATCATGAAATACAACTTGATTATAAAAATAAAATCAACCAGATATTTGGATTTTTACAATTTAAATTCATTAATCTTGATTTATTAAAGAACCTAGATTAATATGATTTTTGTATATTTAAGAAATTCAGACTACAATTTCCTTAGACATATAAATATAAAAATGTACATAATGGGTTGCACAATAATAAACAAGCTTGACAGAAAAAAGTACACATGTATTTAAAGACAAGGGGAGGGAGTTAGTAATGCTTCAGCATTTTTTCTTCTACTGGTTAGTTCTTTTGCCTAACAAAATAAGATGTTAAATTATATAATATATAAATTATTGAATTAATATAAATAACTTCGAACTACCAAATCTCTTTTAATAGGCAAATGCAAAATGAAGCATTTCATATAATCATTTTTTAAAATTAACAAACTGATTTCAAAGCTTTTTAAGAATTTTGAGGATTTATCTAATCATTGAACCCAGTAAACATACATTTTTTAAAAGTAATATCACAAATGAAACTTTTGCAGTAAGTTGTTTGGTATATTAATTCAGAATTTTTCTCATTAACAAATTCATGTCTGTGCCACCAAAAACATCTTTACCTTTTACACAAGAATTACTTGTAGTTTCGATATGTGTATCATATGAATTACTAAATGTAAATATTATATATACATATATTGACTGATTCTGGTAATAAGCATACCAATACATTAGAACGTATCAAAGTTCACAACAGAAAAATTTATAAGGCATTAATTATTTCATGTAGTGATACCAATGTACAGAAGTCATCAGAGCAAGGGAAATAGTGTTCCAAAGAATAAAAAATTTCTTTAGACTTCCAAACATCATCCATTGTCTCTGCACAAAAATTCATTTCACTAAGTGAAATGTCCATATTTGAGAATCTTCCAACTAAACAAACTTTATGTACTAGTGATAATAAGCAGAACTTATTGTAAAGTTATAAGTAAACATTTAAAAAAGTAGATGAATTCTGAAAAAAATACATAAACTTGGAATAAGATAAGAAAGATCAAATAAAGATAATCACTTTTATTTTCAAGTTTATACAACACATTTTGTTATATTGAGTATATTATTTAAATATTTTTCTTATAGTTTTCATTAGGAAATTGGATGCTATATGAAATAAAATTGTCAGGTTGAGTATCAGTCCATATGAGACTAAATTTGTACATGTTCATTTTTAAATAAGTAAACTTGTAAATACTGCCTCAACTTTTCATATAAAGTATTTACAAAGAAATTTTCTAATAAAAATTTGTTAACAGAAAAAAAATTGTTTGACTTTTTATAGAAATTAGATGTTTCATATTTACCATTTAGTGAATCAAAATTTAAGAACAATTCAGTTACAGAATGAAACTATACATAATTGAAGAAACGTAATTTTAAATATGCAGAAAAGTTCTACAAAATAAGCTGCTTCTTACAAAATTAATCATCATTAAAAAATTATTTATACTTAAATCAGTGCTTTTTATCTTCAAATTAAAACTTGAAGAGTTTTACATTTTTACTTTCTTTATTTTTTAATTAATTTCCAACCTGAATATCTAAATTTGTAAACTGGAAAAAATTAGTTTATCCTAATTCAGATTTATAATTTTATATGAAAAAGAATTATTCTGATTTATATGAAAAATAATTTTTTTATGCAATTTAGAATGATCTCTTACTTCAACTTTCTTTGAGTACTTTAATTATTCCAAGATACTAATGAATTCAAATATTTAATAATCAACTAAGAAGTGAAAAATTCCATTCAAATATGTAATTGTTTTAAAGGAAAAAGAACTTTAATACAATATCTATAGTCAATCATTATTTAGCAAATTTTTTATCATAAAATAAAAAATTCAAAGTTTTAAATGCTGTTTTAGTAAAATGATCAACTACTTCATTATGAAACATTTTTAAACCAACACAGCCGCTTATAATAAGGTACCAAGATATTTTCCAAAAACTAATCAGAGCATATGAAAAAATAGTGTTCAACATCAAGAGAGAACAATTTTCTAAAGCTATAAATTAAAAATCACAAATTTAAATGCAATGACTACATAAATATTTCCTTTTTTACAAATGTAGATTGTAATTATGCATAATGATTTTACAATCTTGTTTTATCTTGCACAATTTGAAGAACATTCTGAACTACATCTGTTGTTTTTGCAGTACCTCCTAGGTCTGGTGTGTGAATCTGCAAATTTAAATAAGAAAACATGAGCTATAAAATACTGAAATTTCATGCAATATTCATCAAAAGCCTTCATTTGATTTCAAATATACTTTCATCTTATGATCTTGAACTTGTGCCATGTGATAAAGTTCCAATTCGGTCATTTTTAAGTACAATTTGACATTGTAATACACATGTAAGAGGTAATTTACAACCAGCGGTTTATATAGGAAATATGGTCCCATTCAATTTTTATTATAAATATATTATCATGAGTGTCAGAAACTAGCATGCTTTTTGGATAAGATGTATTCTTAAGTGGGGTTTCAAAGAGTTCATAACAAAAATTGCATATCCTTAAAGTGATGAAATCAAAAGTTTCATTTCATGGCCACAAGATATTACCTGGGTATGTCAACAAGGTTAAACAAGCTCCTATTACTTGTTGTCTGCCTCCTCATGAATATATGAGGATTAAAGATTAAACAAATTGATTGCAATCATCTTATTCTTCAAATATAACTACTTATGTGTTGTATACATAAGAAGGAAAAGGTTTCTTTGTTAATGTCCACATCTACCAGTCTAAACAACAGCTGCCATAAATAAAACATGGCCAAACAGAATCTATCACACTGGTTTGCATTAGTTGCTATTTGTGAATTTTAATGGCGCAAAACTCATTTGCTAGCTAATCAGAATCCCATATAAGGGAGAAATATGAATTCAATGCACCCACAAGGTGACACATTGAATAACTTATAAATTACATCATTAAAACTGAAATATATTCATAGCATTTTAAAACCTTACTACTACCACACATTGTTTTAAAAGTTTCAATTCTGAAATCAGATATGCTAATAATATGAGCATAGCCACTGTACATAAAAGAAAGAATATTACAGCTTTCTTGAGTAATTTTTATATAAAATGACATAATCGCAGAAAAGATATATAAAGATATTCAGAAATACTGATAAAAGAAACAATGCTAATGATTCTCATTTTAAATATTATGATATTATACATAATGTATTAAAATATCCCCATAAAATAATTGAAATCATGCCAAAATCAGAAAATCCAACAACTTTTTTCCTCTGAATTTCATTACCAATCAGTTTTTTTTAAAACTGTGGTGCTATCTTAACAAGTTTGTACCAAAACACATACAGGCACATGTAGGTAAATACATACATAGAATAAACTCACCTTGTCGACATTGACAGTTTGATAAATCGCATCACCAATAATCTTTGCATGCTTATATAGACTGGAAAAAGATAAGGAGCAATTAATCAATATTTCATATTTCATTAAACATAAATGTCATATTTTAAGGTACTTTTCTGTTAGCCAGACAGCATGAAAAAAATGCCAATTAATATATTATTGAGCGAAATTCCTTTAGGAACTTTTTGCCTTCACCCAGCTAACGGAAAAGTGCACCTCCTTTCTAAAAGCAGTACACAAATATTCAGCATACATTTTGAAGATTGCTGGATTTTAGAGGTTTGAAATATAAAATTTTTTAGTTTTTATAATAAATGTAGAAAAATATATTTTGAAACTGTAAACATTAAAAAATAATAATAATAATGAACATATTCAGCCATGAGTGTAAGTAAATTTAATATTTGTGATAAGTTAGACTGCACTGAAATTCTACTTCTAATAAAACATTTAAAGATGGATATTTTTAACCTTAACATTAAGAGACATAAATATATGGAGCATTAATTAATGACCAAACTAAAATTCAATTTAACAAATAATATTAAATGTCCTAATCAAAATGGTGAAGTTACTGAATTTTGCTAAAAAGCATTTAAAAGGTGTGCCCATTAGGTTAAATACTTTCTGCTATTCACAAATCCTATTAGATCATATTTGAAATTTTCTCTCACAGATTTAAAGTCTCAGATTGTGTAAATCATTTCAATTACAACTAAAAAAAACCTAAAAACAAAAGTATCTCATAAAAACTAATCAATTCTTTTGTAGATTCTAAGATAAAAGACAGTCAAATCAATAATAATCAACAAAAGTGATTTTATTTAAAGTCATTTAGAAAATACTTCACTTTGAAGTAATAATAATGTTATCTTACCCTAAGTACTGTAAAAGATCCACACTAGCATTTAGCATTGCAACAGGATTAGCTATGTTTTTACCAGCAATACCTTTTCCAGTATTTCTTGATCCCTAAAGAATATTTAAATTTTTATAAGTCAATACAAAACTATCATTTCAGATAGTAAATGCTTAAATATATTCTTGTATTTAAATTATTATTATAATTAAATCTTGAATCATAATCTAAGAAGTAAAGGCAGCTCTAAAAACTGATTGCATAAACTTACAGTTTCAAACACAGCATATTCATGTCCAAAATTCTGCCCAGATGTTATTCCTGGACCACCCACCAAGCCACAAGCAATATTGTTTAAAATATTGCCATACAAGTTGGGAAGAAGTAAAACATCAAACTGGTGAGGATTTGAGACAAGCTAAAATTTTTGAAATACAATTAAGTCAGAATATATAAATATGCATTTTCATAAGATTTTTAAATATTTTTAAAAATTTGTTTACCTGCATACTGCAATTATCAATGATAATGTTGTCAAATTCTATCTGTGGGTATTCTTGAGCAATTTCTGCACATGTATTTAGGAATAGACCATCAGCTAGTTTCCTGCATTAATTTAAGAAATGAAAATTTTTAGAATGAATTAAATTCAACATTTTAAAACTGTACTACATAAAAAAAAATTTAAACTATAGAGGGAAAAGTGAAAATGTAGTTATTTTAAAATAACCTACATTATGTTAGCTTTGTGTACAGCCGTCACTTTTTTTCTGTTGTTTCTGACTGCATAATCAAAGGCAAAGCGGGCAATTTCTTCAGATTTCTCCCTAGTTACAATTTTAAGACTTTCAACAACACCAGACACACTCTATAAACAATAAAAAAAATGTGAAAATAAAAATCATACAGCATAAATTATTTATGTTTCCTAATTCTTAACATAATATACAAGCTCTGATCAATTTCATTATACAAAATCAGAGATTGATAAGTAGATTTTAAAAAAATACAGGAAATAAATAGAAATCTCTTCAAATAGATAACTAGTATTGAGTGCTTCTCTTATCACTTACAAATGAAATTATATGAAACAAGGACTTTTAATGAAATCTTACTTCATGTTCTAAGCAACTGTATTCTCCTTCTGTATTTTGTCTAATTAAAATAATATCTATATTGTTGTGTCTGGTTTTGATACCAGGTTGACTCTTGCAATGTAAAAGATTCACAAAAAGGTCCAACTCCAGCCTGAAAATCAAAATTACATAATAGTAAATGAATTATTGATAAAATTAATTTAATTTGTAAATTTATATTATTTTGGACAATAACTTTTTTTGAACCATGATTAGATGACAGGCATGAGAACTTAAGCTATACTCAATGAATTTCCACTTTAAATCAACACAATACATGAAAAGATCCTGAATAACAAATTTCATTCATATATTGAAGAAATTCTAAACTTATTTACTTTTTGTTCCAAGAACTCTCCAGTCCCCAAAATAAGATATCATCAAGATGAATGACTATAAAAAAATGATTTTTTCTATCTAAAGAATAAACCCTACAATCTATAAATATTTCCAATACATAAGCAGTTCTAATATAATACAATGTAGATAATAATTTAATGTTATGTAAAAATAAAAAACTTATTTTATCTTTTTACATGTATTACATATGTAAAAGATACACACATATAAAATACATGTTATTGTTACATGTACTGTATAAGTGTCGACAAGTCTGGCCTAAATATTCAATATTATACATAGTGTGTGCTTTCAGAAAAGTAAATAAAATATTTGACAAATATTTCTTACATGTAAAGTGCCAAACAGTAAAGTAAAAATGCTCGGGTAAAACAAGCATTTCTAATTTAACTTATTCTTCTTTTTTTTCTGTTTACATAAAATAAAATATCAGCTGACAAACTTAATTACTTAAAATTGAAAAATTCTACTACAAAAAAATTACAAATAATAAATAATTGCTTTAAAACTTTCCTTTGCTCTTTTTGAACCATATAGTTGAAAGTTTGAACATAAAGTTGAAAATAATTGGTCAAAACTTTATTTAATCTGAAATTCCTTAATTCATTTCTAATGTTAAATTTCAATATTGCAAATGTCTTATTATATAAATAAAGAAAATTATTTACATAATAAGACATAATTCATTTAGCTTTAAACAGGATGATATGTTAAGTATTTATTGATAATAACACAGAATTAAAAATTCCTAAAGTTCAAAGTACAAATTCAAAGAGCATGGCAAAGATTTCTTTTTTATTTTATTAACACTAATGAAGTCAATTTATGATAATAGAATAATATTTTTGAATATTTTCAGGAATATTTTTACCTGAAACTACTAAAAAAATGATTTTATATTTGCAATGAAATTTAGTTGCAGAGTGAATAGCAAGTACCAATACATTAACCTATTAATTTTTTATATAAAGAAATTAGAAATCATCCTACACCTAGCACACAACTCCGACACAGTCACAGTCTGCTAACATAATTTTTTTAAAATTTATTTTCATGTCTTCTGTGGAGTTCACTGATCACAAAAAGTCACTCTGAAATCCTTAATTGTGAAATTAAGCATAATTGCAGAAAAACATTAATTAATATTATTTTTATTAACATTTACAAATATTATTTTATTTATAAATATATTATATTATAAATATTATTTTTATTACTATTAACATTTACAAATATTTTTTAGGTAGATACATATTTTTAATTATTAACATGAATGGTTTTAAAAAATGTCATTTTTAAATAAAAATAATAATTTATTTGAAACTAATAAAAAATAGGATTATATAATTCAGAACAGAATAAAATAATTCAGTTTAAGTTATTTCAACCATATAACTAACCTGAGAATTACATTTCTGGATCTGAAGAGAGGATTATTTGATCGTGTTTCAATATTACCTGCATAAAAAGAGAGAAAAACCATTACCTTCATGTAAAAAGTCAGTTTTAAATATTAGTTGAAATAGACAAATTGTAAAAAAGGAAACAAAACAATTTTAATTAAAACTCATTTAAAAAACATGCAAGATATAATTTTCTAATGAAATAAAAAGACATAGAATTCAACACTTGCATTAAATTAAAAAAAAAACCTTATTAATTATAAAACACTAAGAACATGATAAAGAACCTAATAAGCCTATAGTTTCAAACAAAAGCAAGACTTAAAAATCAAATAAAATCAAGTATTTTCAATAAATAAATATTTTTTAATATCTTCAATAAAAGATATCTTTAAAGGAATAGCATGAATGATTGTTTATGCAATTACTTCACAACCAGGATAAATACCAAATTTGACACATGCTTGAGCACAGAATAAAAGCATGAAAAACTATTGAACTTAATTCATGTATTATTTTGGCATTTAATAATAATCAGTGATGACATAGCGTAATAAGAAATCAAAGAACTGCATAAAAAAACTTCTGACATCATTAGAAGAAATTTCTCTATTTCACTCCAGAAAAAATTCACCAATGCAGAATCTTAATTTTTTTAAAAATAGGTTACACTTAATGCATATTTTTGAGTTAATTGATAAAATTGATTTTGAGTTGATTGATATAAAAACTTGTAGGGAAAAAAACACTCAATAAATTTTATATTCTATATTAATGAAAGAAATATTTTATGTGTGAGCCTTTGATAGAATTAAATTTAACATTCGTTATTTTCACATTACAATTATGAAATAATTATACACTTCTTCCCAATAAATGAGTTTTTCCCCCATTTTAAATTAATATTTGAAACTAAATACAAAGATATAAAAATTAATTCATTTAATACAAGCTTTAAAATCAATATTATATATTGAGCCAATATAATATGAATTATATATTAGCCTAGTAGAATTCAAATACAGAAGATACATCCAGTATGCCTTAATTCTGGAAATCAGTAAGATTCAATACCTAAAGTCTTTAAACTATGAAAAACATTTAAAAGCCAAGCTAGCCAGGAATAAAGCTGGCTAGAAAAGGTAGATTTGAGACAGATTATGTAATCTTAAAAAAAGTTGAGATATGAAAGCAAAATCAGAACTAACAACAAATGGTATTTCTTTTCCACAAAGGAAAAGAAATCTCATGCACTTGTCAAAAGTGAAAAAGAATTTAATCATAACAGATTTAAAATGCATCAGGCCTGGACACAATTAGTATTAAAATGAATCTGATATTGTATCACAAAGCCCAGATTCCATCATCAAATCACTGTGCTTCCCTTTTCCCTAAGAGTTGAAAATAATTTTGCAAAAAAATCTTAATATAATTAATTGATGATAAATGCAAAAAACAAATTAAGGTAATAAAATTAAACATAATTCCATAAAAAAAAAGAAAGCATTAGATTACCAACACATATTATTTCAGTATTAAACAGTAGCTTTTATAAGGTAATACTTATTACATAATAATATCATATTAAATCAAGATTCATTGATTAAATTAACTCATTTCAAAATAAATACATCTTTTTCCCCCAGAAATTTTATTACAGTATTTTTTTAAATAAATACTTCTATTTAGTCATAATATTTTCTTCAATAATATATACCAAATTTCAAATAGAAAAAAAAAATGGCAGGTGCGAACAATCAGTACAGCAGTACTGCTATAGTGAATTTCATTTTAAAATTGAAATTTAATTAAAAAACAATTATACATAAAAAGACAACAACTTCAAATTAAGAAGACTATCACATTGTAGTGCAATAAAGTAATAAAACATTGAAACATCACAAAAAGAAACTGGCGAAGTTGTTTAATAATAACAAAATTTATGTATTTCTACCTTTAATGGCAACACCATTCCGTCTAATCGATGTAATTGCTTCTTCTACATTATCAATATGTTGGACGGTTGAATCCAAATGTACTTCTTCAAAATCCACCGGCACTCCTCCTAATCTGAAAAGGTTTATTTTATCAATAATGTACTAAAATTTGGATTTACATTTACAACAATTCACATATTATACAATAAAACTGAGTAATCTTTACTTTTTATAAACTGTTGCTTTCAATAATTCACCCCTTAAACAGGAATAATAAGAATAATCAGTGGCAATCAAAGATGAAAAAATGAAATAACATTATATAATCAATATCCTATAGAAAATAAGTATTGCACTTTTTATTAAGTATTTTCCCACAGAAAGTTTAACATTTGAATCAATCACAGAATTTGAAAATCATAAATATTTGAATCAAAAATCAAATGTATAATATTTTATGGTATTGAACAATCATTTCTATATATTTGAGAACATGATGACTTCCAATTTTATCTATATTTTCATTTTCTGAAAAATTATATTTCTTGCAAAAATTTAATCGATATATATAATTATCAAGAAACCATTTTCTTAAAAAATTTAAGTTTTAACTAAAAAAAGTTTGTATTGACTTTTTGTCACAGCACTTTACACCCATTTCCACTAATCAAATTATATTTTTTGTAGGAAGTGATATGGTACTTCCAATTTTCCTGCTTTCTTTGATTTTCTTCTAAATTACAATACTAATTTATCTTATTATTATTTATTTTATTATTTATTTACAGATTAACATGCTTTATTCACTTTATATTCTTAAAGCATTCAATAAATATGGCAGTGATTTCATAAACATGCAATCAGAACATAAAGTATTGATGACAGCTTTTGAATTTTTCAGTGAAATTTTTAGTTCACTACATTCTAGAAATAAAGTTGAAACTATGGTCAACTTTAATTCTTTCAAAAGAAACAACAGCTTTTGAACCAGCAAAAACTTCATTACTTTCTTTTGAAAATGTGTGTTTTTCTTTGGTTAAAGAAGTCAGTGGAAACTTTCTCATCACATACACCACCATTAGTATTTTTAAAAAAATAATAGTACAAAATTTGCACTATTATTAGTTATCTACAATTTTATTGCCAGAAATGAATTCCCAAACACTGAACCTTTTACATTATTTTTCCATTAGCTGCATAAAAGGTAGGGAAATATTTTAGAAACTTTTTCTAATTTGCTTTCTTGGAACCACTTCTTTAAAATTTACTTCCCCATTTTCTTCAAAGGTACAAATTGGACATATTTCAAAATTATATCATATTGATGAACATAAATTATGTAAAGATAAAGAAGATGAACACAACAAAAATGCATATGAGAAAATTTTACTTTCTTGAATTTGTAAATAATACTTAGTTATTTTTAAGCAATTTGGGAAATGTATTTATGTTTTTGAATTGAACTTTTTTCTTATTCTATTATTATGACTACCTGAAAATGGCTTAAATATGAAGAATAAGGTCTTCAATTTTATCAGAATATCAGTATATGTCATGTTTTTTGAAAAATAGCACATAAAATATTGACCATTACCATATCATTTTTAATAAGTCTAAAACTATGTTAATTTTATTTTTGTTTAAAATATTCTAAACTAACACAATTTAAATACATAATTACATTCCTTAAAAATAAGAATAAACAAAGCATCATTAAATTTTTCATTCAGGACAAAAAAAAAAAAATAGTACAGTAAACTTTAAGGTTCCACAAACAGAGTAAAATATAAAGCAGAAGTATGGCAATTCATAAGCCAGGAAATATCTGAAACAATGTGCCGAATACAGCAGAGGAATCAAGAAATTCCTTCAAAAAAAGTAAATAAACTGAGGTCAGCAAAGTCATACCCTTACCTTAAGGAAGCATACAAGTTATGGCTTTGGCAAATGAGCTAAATAAAATATTCAGCACAATCAAAGATATTTCAGAAATATTAAATGAATCAAATGATAAATAAATGAAACTCTTATGAAATATAAAAGAAAAATGAAACCCATTTTTACTTTTTTAATACAGCTGAGATATCATGTAACTTCTCCATAAGAGGCATTCACATACATAATAAAAAGAAAATATATAAAACAATAGATTTAAAGTAGCTTGTTTAGACAGGTAGAATCCTGAAATATTTTAATGACTTAAGTGAAATGACATATAATGTATATTCTCCATGAGCCAGCTGATCACCATGGGCAATTAATAATAAGTAAGTAATAGGTCCATTTGCATAACATATATTTATATTTGCTTCAATCTCCTCATATGTTAGCATTTTCACAAAACAAAATCTTAAAATACTGATGCCAATGGACACATCATACAATTTCAAATTTTGGGATAATAAACAGAAACAGGCAGACAAAGCATCTTTCTAATCCTATAGAACAGCCTTGATTGAAAAATAAAACAAAATGCAATTAACAAATTTTTACCATCTGTAGATACATAGATTTCAAGGGCAATAGTTGATGATAGAAATCAATTATTCCTCCCAAAATAATATATATAATATATATATATATATATATATATATATATATATATATATATATA
>JAOUZG010033182.1:2024730-2052923 GCA_026289955.1 Argiope argentata
CTCCAATATATATATATATATATATATATATATATATATATATATATATTGGAGCTGCTAACAGATCTCATATTCTGTATGGCGCCAAGCTGCATCTTTGATTACATGTTGCTTTCCTACTGTAAATGGTAGACGAGAGCTTGACAGTAAGGCGCACTGCTGATGCAAATGTATCTTTTTATGAGTTTTATGTTAGGTTAATAATATTTTGACATTGTAGTCTTAATAAATATATTTCAAATATTAATGCTTGTTGTTGCCTTTCCCTACACACACACAAATGTATATTACAAAGTCTTTTCTTGTGATAATATTACAATTGAAGATTAGGAATTACATTAACAAAATGTTTTGTGTATATAAAGGCAAATATTAGATTCAAGATATAAATATTTTAAAATTAAACTTTTATGATGTTAAGAAAAACTGAAAATTTTAATTTCATGAGAAAAGCTTGTTTAAAAAAAATTATATATACCAAGTAAAATATTGCATTAAAAGTTCAAACCTTGTTATTTATGCTTGCTGATTATGTGCTTGATTACTTATTACATTATGTTAGGCATATTTTGGAAAATAAATAATATCTGATAATATATGATGTTCCTAGCTTTTAATTGTTAATTAAATCTCATAAATTTAAAAGATAATTCCATGATTGATGTTTGATTTAAATATCACTTGCATAATTATGCTTTAATGGTGTTTTTCCTTTTTATTAATATAGTTTTTTTTTTTTTTTTTAACAGAGCTATTAATGCTGGAAAAAGTGTGCGAAATGAAGACCAGGCCGCTACCATACGAGGCCATTTGTATCCATCGAGGGCAACATCTGTTAAAACTGAAATACAAGAGTCAGTAGAAGTGAAAGTTTCTCCACCTGAAGATACTAAACCATTAGAAAATGGCCCTGAAATAGCTACAGAAACTGAACTTAATAATGTAGTAGATGGTAATGACTCTGCTGGCTTGAAAAATACCTCCGCTCCCGAAGATCCAAAATTTACCACACCTCCTTCAACTCCAGAACTGTTGCGGAAAACAGAGGTATGTCCAAAAGATAATTCTTTCACTTCTTGTCAGCTGAACGAAATTGAAGGACCTCCAGCTTTTTCAAAACAGTTGTTTGTATTTTTCAAAAAATTTAAATTTATCTTTGAAGGTCTAATGTGGCTTCTCGTTTTTATTTTAAGAAAGTATAAATAATTCTTCATGGGGCATTTATTGGAAGAGGAAGAACTTCAGTTTGACTGTTTTTCTATCTTTACTCTGATTTGCTTTGCCTGTATGAAACTGCTTAATCATATCACTATTTCACAATCATGCATCATTCTGTTTTCTTTTTAAGATTATTTTATTACTGCTCATTCTTTGTATTAGAAC
This sequence comes from Argiope argentata, assembly GCA_026289955.1. Lineage (NCBI taxonomy): Eukaryota > Metazoa > Arthropoda > Arachnida > Araneae > Araneidae > Argiope > Argiope argentata. The sequence continues at coordinate 2,026,114 of JAOUZG010033182.1, forward strand.
TTCTAAAATTTTCTTAATTTTACCCAATAGTTTATTGTAAATTTATTTTAAATTCAATTTTGTGAAATATTCATGTATTTCTTATAAAAATTACTTTTATGTTATTGTAACAGTTTTTCAAATTTGAAATTTACATTTCTTCAGTGTGAGCTATCACTCTTATTACACCTTTAATGCATGATAAAACTTCCACGAGTCTATTTCATAAATATTTTAATTTCCAATGATATCTGAATTGATAATATGGTAGAAGTTGTATGAAATAACCTACAACAACTTTACAAAAAATTAAGTTAGTTTTTGTTTTAATTCTTACAACGCTTTCCATGGTCCCAACATGGTAGTTTAGAAATGTTTACATGGTCATTTATTATTGATGCCACTTCTTGTTTTCTGTTTGCTATCAATGTCAGGTATATCCAGATGTAAAAAAGTCACATATTAGTGTTAAAAAATTTTTAAGTATCAAATAACAGGTTTATATTTTCTTCCTAGACAGGTCATACCATACCATGGATATATTTTGCATTATTTGATGGTCATGCAGGGTCTGGGGTAGCCGTGGCAGCATCTTGTACATTACACGAAATTGTTAAGGTAAGATTCCTTTAATATATGTATTATTTGAAACATAGCATTTTTCATATAAAGAAAAGCATTAAGAGAAAATATCAGTTATCTTTTACTTTTATCTTGAATACTTATTTATTTCTAATTGAAGTGTAACTGTAATAATTTGTAATGGAATTGTAATTGTGTGTATATTGTTTAATTTTAAGATTTGTTTTAGGTTGTAAACTTATATATTATTTGGATAAAAAAAATTATATTGGCAATTGATTCTTTACCTGTTCTATCATTTTGAAAAACCCATTCTATTTCAAACAAATTGTTCTGATTTAGAAGTTTCCCTTATTTATTAAATATGATTGAAACAATTATATCTTCTGATTTAATGTAGGAAATTAAAGTTTTCTATTTACCATTCAAGTATAATAGAGAAATCGAAAGTCTTATGAATTGTGAAGATATTTTTCTGCATCAGAAAAACAAATGTTCTATGCATTATCATTATGATAATTTTTAAATTGAAATCTTTTATTGTTGTTGCATCAAACAACTCTTTAAAGTGATAACTTTGTTCTTACTTGCAGTATTCTGGTGGAATTCCTGCAGAGATTATAAACTTTTATTATAGTTCACTCAGCAATACTTCAGATTAAAGTTATTCACAATAATATTTTTAAATACACTTTATTTATATATATATATATATATATATAATTAAACTCAAGTTGAATTTTTTGTGAATGACGCTGTTTTCATTATCTGTGCTTTGTTGAATGCCTCAAATTGTTGTTAGTAAATTGCATCTTCTGTTCCCAATACTGTATAGCTTCCTTATAACTCTATATTAAATGTAAGCTGCTTCTGGTGACCAACTGATTCTTTGAAAATATAATTGTTTCATTTGGATTACTTTTATGGACTGCTTTTTTATAATTCTTTAATCAGAGTAACATTAAACGTTTATGATAAGGCTTCGAAATCCTTTATTGTTATGACTTCCATCTTTTCTTTTTAATATGTATACAACCATTTCTAATGACATTGAATCCTATGATACCATTGAGGTATTTATGTAACTGTTTAGGCATGTCATGTTTTGTGATGCTGGAACCTCACTTTCTTATTTTGCATATAAATTATACAGATAATAAATAAATTATTTTTCATCTGCTCCTTTTTTTAAGCAGAAAATGAATTGCTTTTTTTTACTATAAATGAATTTTGTGAAATGTTTTGTGCTTCTTTGGTTCTGAAACTGTTGTTACTAATCCTAGATGGCCCAGCGGTGCTAGACCATCTTCATGAAACCCAATATTTCCAAAAAGTCCATAAATAGAACTGAGTCTATGATTTATGTCATGCTTTGTAAAATTTAGACAGTTTAAAATGTGAGTGGGAGAAGCTGGAGCACTCTTATACCAATGACATTCCAGAATATACTTTTGCCCCAGGTGAAAAGTGAGGCTTTAATATGTCCGCTGATGAATTGAGAGAGGGCTTTACTTTGTTTTCTATCCCCCCTTGGTCTTTTCTAGGACAATCTCTAGAGTACCAGGAGTTATTCAGAGGAACACACCAAAGCTTATTTGCCTCCACTTTTGCAATTGAGGAGATCTCTGTATACGTGAGAGTGTGGATATTACCAACTTCATCAGTGGTAGCTGCCACAGCAAGGGTGTCGGCTCTCTCGTTGCCTTCAAATTTGATGTGGGAAGGGACCCATTGAAAGTGAATGTTGTGCTTTGCAGTAATGTATTTAGAATGTTAATGCTCGTTAACCCCACTTGCTTCCAGTTTGATAGGTGCTGTAAAGAGACACAACAATCTGTTAAAATCCATATGTCGCTAAAATCGGGAATAATACTGGAGTCGGCCAGCTGTAAGCCCTTGTGGATAGCTAAAATTTCCAACCTGAACACAGAACAGAAGTTTGGATTTCTAATCTGGATATCTAACGTTCCTTCAGAAGTCGCCACATATACTCCGCTTCCAGCTGCGCCATTGTCTTGCCTGCTGCCATCAGTTTTGGGCTTCTTTGGTTCTGAAACTGTTGTTGTTACTAGTCCCAGATGGCCCAACAGTGCTAGACCATCTCCATAAAACCCAATATTTCCAAAAAGTCCGTAAATAGAACCGAGTCTTTTTTTACTATAAATGCATTCTGTTAAATGTTTTGTGCTTCTTTGGCTCTGAAACTATTTCCAATAAGCACTTTGAAAGAAATTCAGCTTAAGTTATTTTATTATTTTATGATTAAAGAATAATTTTCAATTTTTTAATGAACAAATTGCACTTGTCTTTGTAGACGAAATTGCAAGAAGTAGCTGACTTGCTAGAATTACCTGATGATGTACTAAATTTGTTCGCAAAAGGTAGTCATGAAAGGAGTTCTCAACCTGCTGGTTTTCAGGGTTTCTCCACAGACAGAGACGTAACAGTTGATTCCCTTATTGTAGGAGCTCTTGAGTCTGCATTCTGGGAAATGGTAAGAATTATTTTGTTGACCTTCAGGATAATTTGCTGCTATCAGTTCATTCAATTATGTGTTAAAAGAACTGTAATTTTATAGGATAGGCTAATTGCAAGTGATAAAAGACAATATACAATGACTGGTGGGTGTACAGCTTTAGTTGCTGTTTTCATGTTTGGTAAACTGTATGTTGCAAATGCAGGGGATAGCAGGTAAATTTCCTCTTCCTTATAAATAGTTTTATTCTGCAGAATCTGGAAAAATAAAAATTGAGCATTGTTAATATAACATATGAAATTTTTTAATGATGTTTAAAACTTATTGTGCCCGTTTCTTAAGATAAAATTATGCATATTACCACAGTACCCATCCTCTCCCCTTTGCATCATCTTTTTTACATTGTGAAATAGATGAATGCTATGTTTCTGTGGCTTTATGAAAATTGTATATGTTTTATGGCACATGTGCTTAAATATCTATTTGCAGCTTAGAAAACTTTGATTTTAGGTCTTTCAAAATCATAATTAAAACTTTAATAAAATTTGCAAAACTAGCCTTGTTAAGTATAAATGATTATTTTGGTCCAATGTCTATTAGATTTCTATATCTTTAGTTTGTAATTTAAAAAATGCATTTAATTTTTTAAATTAATTTTTTTTTTTTTTTAATATATCATAAGTTTGGGAGATAGTATTTTTTATTATTCAAATTACTTATTTTATGGTGAAGACTATCCCTTATTAAACATGTTTCTATATATTTCTTTTTATATGAAAAATGTATATTACACTTTTACCAGTTTTGATTTTTATTTATTGAATTGCAGGGCAGTAATATGCAGAGGCACCAAAACTTTTCCTATGTCTAATGATTTCACTCCAGAAACAGAAAGGAATAGAATACGAAAATTAGTAAGCTATTTTCACCTTCCTTAATTCCTTGTAAATATTCTAAAATCAGCAATTTAAGAAATTGATTTCTTTTTTGATGGTATTGCATATTTGTAAGCAGATTGTAAAAAAATAATTTATTTGAGTTTTTTCAATATAATTTTCATGGGTAAATTTTTTTTAATTCATGAGGTGTTCACCCCCCCCCCCTCCCTGAATATATTTATTATCATTTATAATGTTTTATTTTATATTATTGAAAACGTTTCTGCAACATCATGATGATTTCTTTTGACTACATTAATTTCTTTAAGGTGTTGATAAAAAAAAATCTTATGTGAAGCATATTGTTTGATTAAATTATAGAAATTCACAAACAAGAAAATTGGAGGGAGCGGGTAGAAAGATAAGTTTATGAATCTAATCATTTATAATGATTTGTGTATGTGTGTGTTTTGTTAGCATTTCGCATTTTAAAAAATTATTCCAACATTTATTTAGTTTTTTTAAAAGAAATAAAATAGAGTTTAAATGGTGATTTGATAAGCAGAGCAAAATCATGAAACTGTTGTTGCATTACAATATTCAAATGGTACAAACATTGTTGAGGTTTTTTTTTGGGGGGGGGGGTAATAGATTTGTTAAAAGTAAGCCTGTAAATGAATTAGAAATAGAAAAAAAAATTATTTTAGATTTAAAAATATAAATAAAAAATATATTTTGTATTTTTTTTCTTCATTTTTTAATTGATAAATTTAGGGTGTTCATTTGCTCATGTTCTAAATATCATACTCACCGGGGCAATCTCAGCAAAATTTATTTGATTTTATCATTTTGTTTTACTGTCAAATTTATCTAAATTTTGACATATTTCACTGCTTTAGAATTTCATAAAAATATTTATTTATTTCAGGGACACTTGCGTCCTGAACTGCTAGGTGGGGAATTTACACATTTAGAATTTGTAAGGCGTCCTGCAAGAAAAGACCTTGGTGAAAAAATACTTTACAGGGATGCTTTTATGAGTGGCTGGTATGTATGCTTGATTTTAAAAAATTATTGAGTTATAATTAAAATTAATTTCTCTGTAATTTTAGATTAAATATGATGATTTCTAATTAAAATCTAAACCCTGGTATAAATAAAGTAATAAAATTATCATAATATCTGTTAATTTAATTACGTGGTTTTAATTAGAATGCCTCAATACTATGGAAAGCTAGCATCAATTCAAAGGAAAACTCACAAAAGGTTACACGGAGAGAAAACTGATTACACTAGATTTTGTTATTTTCGCATCTTTTATCACCTATTAGGCATTTGAGTTGTTTATTTTATTGTAGTCGTTTGTATTTGTCTGAGTGAACTTGATCTAAACTTCAGAACTAATATCCAGGTAAATTTATTAAATATCATTAAGATTAACTTCACATTTTAAAGTAAGGTAAAGAGTTCAAAGAAGTTCACAGCTTACTCATATTTTTTAGAAATGTGTTTGTTATCAAGTTTTAAGAACTCAATCAAATATAAATTACTTTTTTTTTTTTTTTTGCAATCTTTTTATGAATTTCGGTATCTAATGAGTTGTAACAGTATTTCTTGTTTTTGATCATTTCAATGAATGATAGTAAATGGAATATTCACACAAAAAATTAAAATGTTTTATACAAGGGCTATTCATTTAAATTTAATTTTAAGCTTCTTTAAATTTTATAACCATTTTAAGGTGTAAATCTGCACTTTATATATGATGCCATCCTATTATATTTGTGTGAGAAAGTTTAGCTTCATTAATTTTGCTTTTAAAAAATACTTTTACTTGGTAAGCCTGACTGAATTCGAATTTTTTAGAACCTCTACATGCCCCCTCCCAAAACTAATTAAGTGGAATCATAATACAAAAACATCGATCTTTTTTAAAAATCTTACTTTCTGCAAACTATTTGTCAATGATTTAATTTATGTCTTAAACAAGGAAAAATGCATAATTTTTTTAGTTTTCAAATATCCTATCATTGCAGATAATTAATGCATTTATGCTATCTTGGAAAACGTTTAGTGTGAAAACAAAAAAAATATTTAAGTTTACCAATAAGTACAAAATGAAATCTTAAAGCAAAAGTAAAATTAAAGGGATTAATGATTATTATTAGGTAACATTAATCAAAAACAGAAAAAGCAAATTTCAAACAATATCCAAAAAAGCATTTAAAATCTGTTTAATTTTTCATGAAACAAACTATGAGTGTACACAACAAAAGTAAACATGAAAAAAAATTAATAAAAATGCATTACCATTTCAATTGCAAAGCCATTATTAATAACTTCTAAAATAATGCATTTAGCTATGGTGTGATAGAAACCTCATGCAAAGAATAGCAAATGAAATAATTATAAAGGAAAGTATGTTGGGGATATTATTTCAATAATATCTCTTTTCAACCAGTGTTATAATTAACTTTGTAGTCATTGAGGGTATAATAATAAAGAAATCAAAATAAATTGGTATTTATCAAGAATGATTTAGAATAAAATTCAAATACAGGACATTTTTTTAAGGAAACTATCAAAACTTCTAAATGATACTTATCTTTGACTAAAGAAATCTGGTTATGTTTCAAGTTTTTTTCACCTTGTGTATTAAAAGGTGTACGTGAATTTTTATCAAAGTACCCAGAGCTGTATATTATTTATCAGATTTCTTTACTCGGCTACTAGCCCTCTTCCATGGTATTGAGGCACTCTTGTTTTAATTATTCAATTTTTGCATATTTTAGTACATTGTTATACTTTAAATTTTATCTTCTACATTTTCTTTTTATGTTTTTTTTTCCTTCTAAAACTTTGAACATAAATAAAATTGCAAATGTTTGCTAAATATTTTGTAATAATAAAGATGAATTTTTTGCAATGCATGTCAAAAATTTTGCTCTAACAGTAATTTTAAAATAAAATTTCAAGAATTCACTATTTAAATCGTAGTTCTTGTGTATTAAAAACTGTAAATAAAAAATTTTAAGTTATAACCATGTTTTAAATTTTATTTTACTATCAAATTCAGCAGAAGCCAATAAACAATGTGTTCTTTACATTTGTGTAAAAATTTGTATTTAATTATTACTTCTTAAATATATTATATAGTAAAATATTTAATTATTTTAATTATTACTTCAGATTGAATTAGTTGAAATACATATTTTACAACTGGAGTATACTGTTTGTTATTTTAAGAAGCTGTGAATCTATGAAGGTATTCTGCATATGATTTTAGCCAGCTCTAAATGATTATGGTGTAAACCTAAACTACCAGAATATTCATTTGAGGACAGGGTTAAAATATTGTCTTATTGAAAAGTTCAGTATTTCTCACATAAATATTAAATTTTACTAACTACTAAGGTAGGCTAGAAATGTCCAACTATTCAACCAACTTTCCTTCATAAGAATCTTTTATATCCAGTTTATATATGAGGAAAATATTTTATAAATTAGTAATATTTAGGGTTATTTTATTAGTAAAAATAAAATGTTTATAGAGTTTTATTTTTAAATTATTGTTGTCCAAAGCTTTTAATTTGCACTATACACATACCTTTATATTCCAATTTTTTCTAGTCTAACAATTTGTTTATTATAAATTTTCTTTTTTTAAGAATACAGGACTGTACTAGAAATTATTTTTGTATAGTTTAATATTAAACCTTTAATACGTTTTTTTTTAATGTAATAGTTACTATGCTTAGTTTTTTAAGAAAGTGGCATATCTTTATTTCTTATAATTAACTCACTTGTTCTGTTACTAAGCTTAAACTATTATTCAAAAAATTATTTAGGTCTTACAAATCAATTTCAATGGAGGACCTCAAATTTCCTTTGATTTATGGAGAAGGTAAAAGAGTAAGTATTAAAAATTTTAGAGAATTATCTTATTTTTGTTGTCTTTCTCTAATTTTGAATTTGTATTAATGTAAATTAAAGTTGTCTTTTTATTATTAAAAAAATATCATCTTAATATTTTCTCATATTTTAATAACAATATTCCCAAAACTTGAACTAAATCATTTAAGTTATTCGCAGTTAGTAAGGCATTGTAAATTTGGTAAAGTTATCTTTTAAAAAAAAAAACATAGTTTACATCAAACTGTGTGCATTTAATTTTCTAGAATATTTCTGTAGCTGAATTTTATACTTTGTATATTTTTTATAGAGTCGAGTTTTGGCAACAATTGGTGTTACTCGAGGTTTTGGTGATCATGATTTAAAGGCTTTAAACACAGATGTTGATATCAAACCCTTCCTTTCATCAGAACCTGAAGTAAGTAAATTTCAGTTTAAAAATAATGATATGTTCTTAAATTATTTGTTTTCATTTTTTATCATTTTAAATTATTTTTATTAGGTGAAGATATTCAACCTTTTAGAAGAAGAACTGACTGATGGAGATGTTTTGATAATGGGTACAGATGGTTTATGGGATGTCACAACAAATGAAAAAGCTGCAGAAGTTGTACAAAAATCTTTAGACCACTTCCCTGCTAATGATGCTCAGCGTTACAAATATAGGTAAATAGAATAGCCACTTTCTTAGTCCCAGTTTATATATTACTTCTATGTTTATTTATCAAAGAAAATAAACCTGTTAATATGCTTCTATTAAAAAAAACATTATAAATCATAGCTCTATTTGATTGAATTCACTATTGATAGCTAATTATTGTCAAATCTATTTTATAACTTATTATCACAAAATTTCTTTGTTTAAAGGTGTACAGTAATTTTAGATGCAGTTAAAATAGTTTGTAATTTATTTATATGATTTATAGTAATTTGATGACTGTATAATATTATGTACAATCATACCCTCAAAAAACGTCAAAGTGGAGCATTTATATTCTACTCTTTAGAATTATATACAATATGCACTCATCATGCATTTAGAATTCTGTGTAATTTATACATGTTACTCAGAATTATATTGATACATTATGTTATGATGAGATGTAAATTAAAATGCTGAAGACTGATCTACTCTTTTTGCAGTTTTAAGCAATCTCTTCACCAAATTTGTTTTATCATATTAAAAATGTATATTTATTTTGCTGAACTCCACCTTCAAAAAGGTTTATTGTAACTTCATTATTTAATTTGAAAATAATCAGAATTACTTTAATGGATTTTATCAAAATTGTAATGGAAACATTACAAAAAAAAAAAAAAAATCTGTTGAAAATTGATTATTATCAGATTCACCTCTGTTGGGTTCTAGAATTATCTTTGAAGACTTGACAAAATTTGCATTCATTATTTTTGTGTGAAATGAAAAGAAAAACAATTTTTTAGTTGATTTTAGCTTTTAGAGCATTAATATAATTGTGAAGTTTATTAATTTGTGTGAAATCAGCATCTAGTATTAGATATCCTGTATGTATGCTAGGGGTACTACAGTGTGATCTCAAAACCCATGAATTATGTTTTGTTAATTGCAAGTACTTGATGTATAAATATCTAGAAATAGTGAGAAAAAAATACTGGCACATATACATGTTATTACAAAAATATTTTATTGAAATTCATTTTTTTTCATATTAAAAATATATAACTGTATTGTCCTTAAATTTTCTTTAAAATATGCTTGATTTTTTTTTAATTAACAATATAAACCCAAAATATATTTTTTCTTTTAAATCAAATTATCATTCTTTATCTCCAATGTTAACTTGCCTCACCACCATCATTATAATTATTTATTCTAATCAGTTAACAGATTAGGGTCAGCATTTTTTTTTCTTTTGTTATCTTGATTCCTTTTAGAAATAATTCTTTATTCTTCTAATATTCATTTTTTTAATAGGTATACTTCAGCAGCTCAAGATTTAGTAATGCATGCTCGTGGAAAGCTAAGAGACAGAAACTGGAGAACAGCTGATAATAAATATGCTACTATAGATGATATTAGTGTTTTTGTAATTCCATTACGTCCATACAAGGATGAGTATTGTCAGCTTAATGCAAAAAAGAATCCACTAAGATACTAGGTTTTAATTTAATTAATTTCATGTAGTATTATGCTAAAAAGGAGAACTGGAAGTTCAAAAGTTTCTTCAGAACTTCTTTGGTTTGTATGAAACTTTCATGCACCTACATGATATTTAAACATAGAAATGTTAGTTTTTCTTTGTATGTCTAAGAAACCAAATTTGTAGGTACGAGTGTTTTAACCCGATGAATTCAAAATTGTGTTATCAGATTATTTTCAACTAAAGCATATACGAACAAAGATCTCAGTTACTGTTTATATGTTTATTTGGTTCAAAGTTTCTGTTTATTTGATTAAAGTTCAGCATTAATTGTAAAATAATAGCTCAAATATGTGATATGCATGATTTTTATGTTCATCATATCTATAAATAAATTCTATTTGCAATAAATAATTTTTATACTTGTGAAACCCTCCACACTGGTAATCTCTTGAAGTACAATCACACTAATTGTTAGCAGATAACAATTGTATTTTAGTAGTCATTCATCCATAAATTATATTAATATCAGTAATTGTTTGTTATGAAGATATATATTTATTTAATTGAGAATCCTTCCTATATATCTTCAAACTAAATCTTTTATTTTTATTCTAAATTTTTTTGTGGAATTTTCAAAAATATGTTCTGCATGTTTGTTAGCTTTATAAATTATTTTTTCTAATATTTTTTATTTATTATTCATTATTAATTATATATAATTTCTGTATTAATATTAACATATATAATTTATAATTATCTGTCAAAACAGTGATTGAACTATATGGTGCAGTTATGTTTAACTAAGAACTTTACACCTGTCTTCCTTTACAATTGGTTTTTGAACCTTTTTATGCTATTTGTTTACTTGTTTTTCAGAAAACATGTTATTAATGTTTTTGTGATCACTAGATGCTTTTTTACTGCAATACTCTGAATCAGGTTAACCATTATATTTATAGATTTCAATATTTTTAATTTTCTTATATAATATAAATGTTATATTAGTTTTTAAATTATATTTCATTAATCTTTTAAGATGTTCTATTTGTTGCGACTAATTTTTAAAAAATAGTGAGTTTATTTTCAATATTGCTTGCATTTGAATATGTTATGTTTGTATGTTGATTAGTTTTGATAATTATTTACCTTTTTTATCTCAGTTTTATCTCTCAATTGTTAAATCTCTGATATTGGGTTACTTTGACAATAATACCATGTCTCAAAAATGGTGCGGTGAAAGTTGAATATAAATTTCAATCAATTCAAAATTTAAAATCTTATAACTATTTGGGTTGTTTAAGTTGAAAATAGATTAGAATTTTTTGTATTTTTAGTGTTTTAATTTGTAAATATTCCTATGTGATACATTTTCTACAGAATGCTCATTTGTATTTACTGATTCTTTTTATAGATCTTGTGAGTATTCTTTTAGAAAAATAGTTTATTAATTTAATTATCATTTCAGTACTTAGTTTGCAGTATTCTGTTCCAAACAAACATATATGATAATTTTTCTGGGTTTTTAATTAGCACTTACCATTGTCCTTGATATAAATGTAAAATTTAGAATTTAAAAAAAAAATAGAGCAATATTTTTCGAAACATTGTGCCAAAATTGATATATTAAAAGGATCTTAGTATTGTTTTCCACAAAATGAAACTCCAAAACTTAGTTTTAAAACTCAGAATCTTATCAATTATAGTCGTAAATTTAATGCATGTCCAGAGAATTAATTCACCTCATTTTATCCTATGCAATTCATCATATTTACTAATCATATTTCTCATCAAAAGCAAATACATAGATAATTATAGCTCTGCGTTGGTAAATTTATAATATCTTTATGTTTAATTACTGCTTTAAAACTTTTCTTGCTATGTCAACTGTTGTATGTTAGTCAAGATCTGTTGTAAATTTAAAGCATATCATCTGTAGATAAAATGCGACTTCCAGATGAGTGAAATCAAATTTATTTTGACTGTGATTTACATGTATTTTAACTGTTTGCAACTTCAAATTTGTTGACTGGGAGATTTTATACTTCCAATGGATTCTGTATATATTGTGTTTGTTATAAATATAAAAGCTGGTCATGATTTTTTTATTTTTTAAATGATACTTTGATAGTGATGCATAAAATTGTAAAAATATTGTAAATAAATGCAATGATTTTTAGCATTTTTGATATTTTTCTTTCATTTTAACTTGATACTATTCAGCTACTAAATAAAGTTTATCGCCTACTTTTTTGTTTAATTATTTTCGGAATGATAATCCTAATGTTGCTTTTTAAAGCAGCATTAATTTGATTTAATTAACTCCCTTGAATCTAAATTACTTAATATTTAATTTTATGTGGAGAGAATTATTTCATTCAGGTTAATTAATGCACATTTATTTATAATCTAGGAATATGTGACAGCATCTGTTAATTATTAAAAGCAAATGAAATAATTCCACTGGATCAGAAAAAGTTAAAAGAACTCATCCCGAATGTGACTATAGAACAGGTTTGAAAAATTCGATCTTGTGACCAACAATTCTGGATCAAATTATTTCATTTATTTGCTTTTTTTTAAGTTGGATACTTATGATTCCTTCAAAACTTAGCAACTATCTCCAAAATTCCGCACTGACTCCAATCTTATTATGATCCAAGTCTGAATTTAGTTCTCATTCAAAATAAGAATGCTTATCTAACTAAATCGTCTTATGAAAAATATATGTAATCAATAACACTTCAACACAATGTATACTTTTATGAGAAGATCATATATTTTTTATTACTATTTCTTTAAGTTCATTTCACTTACTCAGTTGAATTCGCGTTTCAATATAAAAGGTTTGATTCTTTGAGCTAAATATTAAAAACAAGGATACAAGCTTAAATGTTTCAGAAATTTATTCCATTTGTAATATTTGCCTGTTTGTTATGATTATTACTTTTATAATTAACTGGATTTTAGAAATAATACAAAAATAAGCTATTAACATTTAACTGAGGCTTAATTTTAAACAATGGAGTCCACATATAAAAAATTATTATTTGAAGGCCAGAAATTATCTAAACTATTTACATGACCATGTTTCTGCTATAAAGACCCCCTCCCCGGCAAATAAAAAAAACATCATAATCGTAAGAAAGCTGAATATATTCTGTGAGATTTATTTCTTGATGTATTTCTTAATAAGTATCCAAAATTTACCTTATAATGTAATAAAACTATTATGAGCGAAGTTATAAGAAAATCAAAATACGCTCTTTCCATATTTTTCTTTGATTAGCTGGGGATATTAATCATATTTAATTTCAAATAAATCATTTAGATAAAATTCCATGTTCATGAGTCTATCAAATAATCAAATACTAAAAATGTATTAGTTTGTCTTTGATATATGTACACAATAATATACTCTACTAATAGAGTCCCATACATCTTAGTAATAATAAAAATGTAAGTTTTGATTGATATCTCTTCTAAATTTCATAGTATAGTAAATTTACAATCCTTTTTAATTTACTCTATACACTAATTTATAAAAATCTAATTATATAATAAATTTGCCCAATAAACTACAGAGATATTGATGATAATCATTCTTCTTTAGCTGTCTACAAAAAAATTTTTTTAATGGAACAATAAAAGTGGTTAGGATTCAGGAGAACAATGTTATCTATTATTAGAAGGGGGAGAGGAAACAAGGACAAGCAAAAAAAAGTAGTATTAAAAAGGAGAACTTTTAAATTATGCAAGAATGTGAAATTCAGTTTTATGCAGTAATGATATTGAAAATTACTGCAGAAAGAAGTTAAATTTCAGTACTATTAGTAGTAATTAAAATTGCAAATTTAAATGTATCCTTCAGAGCTGTACATTCCCACCCTAAAAGGTATATAGCAGCCAAATTAGGCAATTATAGGTCAAATGGTCCGTCCTGTAGAGTGCTGACACTCATTTTTTTATTAGTAGTAGAGATAAGACAATCATCAGCAGTGTATTAATCAAATTCAAGTAATGAGGAACATGAAAGTGAATTGTTCATTTAGAAAAATGAATTGAAATGTAAAAATTTCTGCATGCCAATGTTGGAAGATTCATACAAATATAAAATACACCAAAATTAAAAACTGTTTATGGATATTAATTTTATTCAGGTACAATTTTCCTCATGTTTCCATATACTTATACAATGTTTTTCATCATTTTAGCTACTACATTAAATGCATGCATATTGCAACTGTTTCAAATACATTTTTATGTTTACATTATCGTTAGTATAATTATCATTGCAATAATTTAAAAAAAATTTAAAATGTAAAATTACTAATGTAATATTTTGTTTATATACAAACAAAATATTATCATGAATATTTTGTTTGTAATATATTATGCTATGTTTCCGACTATAGACTCGGATCTCTTTAACAAGAAATTTCTTTTCTAAATCTCTAAAGAAATATTCAAATATGCTACTGGCATCCCCCTCTTCACTTAATAGTGAAAAGAGGAATGTTGATATCTACTTTGATAATAGATAATGTCATAATAATCAAATCCTGCCAAAATATCAGTAAAGTTATTTTATTGCATCTTAAACTTAAAGAATTGCAATTAAAAAAAAACATTACATTTTCAACATTTTTCTAACAAAGAATGAACACTAAGCACAAACTCTAAGAGTAAAATGCGTTGAATTTTTGTTTTAAAGAGATGAAATTTAAGTCATTCATCTACTTTAAGATTTTGATGGGCTAAAAATTTGAACTGCAGACTTTTATATTTATATAAGTCAGTGAAATGAATTTCATTTTTTTTCTTTCTTAAATGTTAATGTGAGGTACAGTGGCTGATAAAATATAGAATATTGCTATTCTAAAAATAAATGAAAGGCATTTTGATTGGATGTACAAAGTCAAATTTAGTTAAATGTAATTGATCAAGCATAAAGTTTTTGTAGACTACATAGAATTCCATTTTTAAAAAAACAGAAGGGATCTCAACACTTTATCAGAAAGTTGTTGCAACCCTCCATAAAAGTTGTGAATTTTGGACAAGAGCACGAATGCCACAAATGTTCAGTCTCAAAAATAAGCATTTTGAATTAAAACTAAAATTTGAGAGAACTACAGATAAAGCCATAACATATCAGTTGATAATCTAAGATTTTACACATTTCAGTTATCACCTTTGCATCTATGTGAACCTACAGAAAGTGTACATCAACTTTTATCTATTGACTCTTTATAACTATCTTCATAGTTATAACATTTATAAGTATTCCAACAGATATGTGGTATATGCGTTTCTTTCAAAATTTGATAAAAGTTTATAAGTTTTTGGTATATAAGTCACTTACCAAGTTCCATCTGTTTAACTCAATGTTTTTTAATTATTTTTTTCCAGGAAAAGAAGGAATATTATTAATTTTTTTAAACTTGAAGCCAATCTCCACAAAGTAATTCATCAAACTGTGCAAGTCATTTTTTTTTATTTTATTACAATATTTCCAATTCATATACCTAAAAGTAAAGGCTGATTCCAGCAAAAAGTTTTTATTTTTTCTAAATTTAATTTTAAGTTTTGAGATTATACTCTGTCTATTGACAAGAAAATATATTAAAAGAATGCAGTACTTACAGTATCAATTTATTCACCATTAATTAATTTTTGTTCAATTCTTTATGTATAAATTTATTATATTCACCATTGATATTTTGAGTTAATATACTATAATGGAAATACAATGCAGTACTGAGATCTAAATTAAAATTTTTACGAAAAAATTATCACATACTATCCAGTTTTAGATACATAACAAATCATCGCAAACAGACAGCAAAGTTTTGATGATTTATCTATAAAAGCATCACTTAAATCACAATCCACTATATCTACATATATAATACAATGGCCTTCAAAAGTTAATTCAAGAGTTCCTTGGAATTAATTCTGAAAAGATTTAAGTTATTTTGTGACATCTTGTTTCCCTTATATACTTATTGTGTATTAAATAAAAAAAGAATTAAAAACAATCAGAAGTCTGAAGATGCATTTTGCAAATTTCTGGTAATTGATAGTAAATCTAAATAACATTTATATGATTAGATAATCTTAAAAGGTCATTTCAATAATTTCATGAAAATTAAACAATTGCAAAATGAGAGTACATTAACTTTTAAAGGCATATGCAATCCACTTAAAACATATGGAATTAAGAAATAGAACAGGTAAAACTCGGACCATACTAGTTTGCAATTTTTGGATGCAATATGAATTTAACTTACTAATTATTATAAAGCTTCAAGTTACTACAGATTTTTGAATTTATTTTCTTCATATAGTTTTAAAAAAAAAGCACAAATTCTACGACACCATAGTTTGTACTTAAAAAAACAAATAAATCAGATTCACATAACTATTACAAACAGACATGTTTTATTATAAAAACTTCTCACAAAAGTCTATTTATCACAATAGTTATCTGTACAAATATATACATATAATACACAGATGACAACACATTTACACTAAATATATCAATAATAAATAATAAGTGCAATAAATAAAATAAATATGTAGAAACAGTGTTTAAATAAAATGACATAAAATGATTTTAAATTATCTAAATGCAACAAACGCTTTACAATATAGATCACCTATACTAAGTACAAAGTGATTTTCAGATAATTACTGTTTAGATATTTTATTCTTTAAAAAAAAAATTAATATTTTGTAAAATATGAAATGGCACAACTTGAATACTAAATAAAATAAAGTTTAATTAAACTGGGTTTTTAACAAAAATGTTTCAAACAAATAATTTTTTAACTGTCTAAAATAATAGATTTTAGTCACATACAGTAATTTTAAGTTCCAGATACGAGTCTCAATTAAAATAAATTCTTTTAATATTATCATCTGAATGCCATATCTAAGCTTTCAAATGAAACTGCAAAATAAATCTGATATTGAACGTACTAAACAAAAAATTTGATCTTAATTTTAAACTCCATGTTAATAAAACAAAATATTTATATTGCTTACAATTAACAATCTTTTAAAAGATAATATTCTAATTCTTTTTTTTTCAAACATTGAGTTCTTTTGATTAGTAAATACAAAAACTCTAGATACCAATTTGTCAGCTATTATGAAATATAAATTAAAATATTTATATAGCTATTATTTAAATTATTCCAAACTTATATAACATTGGAAATTAGATTTTAAAATATTTTTAAACCTCACAACAGAAGATTAAATGAAAACCACCTTGAAAACAGGAGTATTCTTTAAATACTTTGTCACATATTACATGCATATCATATTCAGTCATATATGGCATTTTTTCACATAATATCGAAATAGCATTACTTTTAATAGATGGAATGATTTTTAAAATCACATATCTTCTAGATCAATTAATCTATTGATTTAAGTATATATGGGAAATTCCATTTAAAATATTATCCCTGTGAAGTTCAATTCATTATCTCTAAAATGGTTTAAGAAGTTCATGATTTTTTAAAAAATGGGAAGCATTGCGACCAAATAGAAGATGGAGACTTCTTTTCTCTATCAATATATCCTTTTCCAAATACATTGATAAGTTGACAATGAATCCTATTGAAAGTTAAGAAAGAATTTTTAATGAAAATCAATGTATTCATATACTAACATTCGAAATACAATGATATCCAATTTCCAATATCAAAAATTAAATGGTTCAAAAACATAATTTTTCAGTACATGAAAAGGCAAAAAGTGAAATCACGAAATCAGATAGTTAATAATTCTTCAAAGGCCATATTTCAGTTCTTTATAAAATAAAAACTGTCTTGCCTATCATATATCAAAATATACCTAGCTATTTTTAATTATGATTGTCCATTATTTAGTACAATAATGATTCTACAAACATGATTTCATGTTTAAAATATAAGTGTTATGCATTTTTAAATGAATAATAAAAATAATAATATACCCTTATTTTCATTCCATTTACATAGATTTTTTTTATTCCTTTTCTAATAACCTGATTCACTATGCATTCTGCACAAGAGTTTAATTAATTTTTTTAAAGCTAGCATTTTGGACTGTAATATGTAGCAGAGGTAGAAATTTTTTAGAAAATGTTTCAAAAATTGGATGCATTAATAAACAAAATGAAGTGAAAAATGGAATAATAAAAACTTATTTGAAGTGAAAATATAAATGACTTTCATTACATTTTATTTATTGTATCCATTTCGGTTTTCAATGCTGAATAAAGAATAAACAAATCACATTAAAATTATGCATAAAAATGCTTATATAATATGAAATAATATTCTAATAATTGTAAATCGACAATTTCAAAAAATCGGAAAGAATTCAAGTCTCACATTTCTTACTTCAATTGTCTTCTAGCTAATTTTCTCAGCACAACTTATATGACTCTAAACTTATAAGCTAATTAATAATTGTATATAAAGATTATGGAAACACCTAAAACATTTATTATTTTATCTTATAGAAACTCAGTGAAAGATTGCTAATCAGATTCCTAAATCCTTCAGATTCCATTAGATCATACAAATGTACCATCTAATGAAGCTAATGCATGCTACTGCATAATGGTATAAATATAATTTACATGTCCTCTTAACAAGCAACTAAGTTTTATACTGTATACAGAGAACATGCATCTGCCATTGAATATCATGATAATCTTTTACACTTCAAAAAAAAAAATCAATGAAAATGATATCTCCCAAACTTTCTTGTATACTCTTGCAGCAGATGGGGATAGCTCTAGGCCCAAACTCGAAATATGAGGGGTAGTATACGAGTAACATAACCATTGAGCAAAAGTATGACTTCAGCCCAAGGGTTGTTATTTGGCTTATAAAGTATTTAGCACACTCTTTGATAAATTATAATTTCTATCCTCTTTCCAATACATAAAATTGCACAAGTTCGGCTAGGTTACAAATATGACAATAGCTCAAATTTTTACTTCCAGAGTTTAGCATATGAAAGTTATATGTTATTGCAGTCTAATAAAAAAAATCAGTAATTGAATATTAACCAATGGCAAACATGAACTATGAAATATTGACTATTGGTAAGAATATAAAATTGTCAATTGAATTTAGCCTGTGATTGTTCATATTTTTTCTATTTATTTAATTACTATCATGAAATCAACTCACAAATGTTAGAAAATTGAATATGTATTCCTTTTTTCCAGCTAAATGAAAAATAAAATTTGTCATGAAACTTCAATTATAATCAAAATCACATATTAAATTTATTTTATTTAACTCATTGTATTTTTGATTTATTGCATTTACTTGCAAGCAAAAACACAGAACGATAAACAATCAATCCTATAATAGATGATTTTATGGCAAATTTGTGATCTACATTTTAGATGTTAAATCTCTGAACACAATTTTATTTGTGTGTATATCTTTATGTTTTCATGATTATCTTCATTTGTAGTTAAACAATCAAGATTTCTTCAGAACGAATTTTCATTCAAAATATGATAAAATTCTATAAATTTGGTGTAAAGTTCATATAGTAAATTTCATCCACCTAGCTCCACGTGTTTTCAAGTATCTTGTTTATAGACAGACATGTTTTTCAGAGCAGAGGTCCAAAATGTGGAGATTTGTCAAAATCTCAAGTTTGAATTTTTTGACAATTGCAATATTTTCTATTTGCATACACCACAAATGAGAAAATAAAAAATATATTTACTCAGATTTCACATTTTATACTCTTTTTTTTAAAAAAAGGCTATTTAGTCTAGCTTTTTTTTTTACCTCACAAACAGCCCCAAGTCATTAAAATAGATACAGAAAAGATTCAAAGAAATTTGTTAAGCTTGCCATATAATGTGTCCTATAAAACACTGAACAGTTTCTATAAAACACTGAAGAACATAATTATAAACTTATAAAAATTACGAATATAATTATAATTACAAAGAAAAATAAGTACACAATGAATAGAAAATATATAGAATTTAGATAAAAGTAAGCCTAATGCGATTTATGAAGAAATTTAATACAAAAGCAATAAACTAACTTCTAGCTGGAATTATTTATTACTCTAAAATGTATAAAACAAGAAATTTTTTATTTTAGGCAATAATTTCAGTTCATTTTAAAAGCAATAGTTGAACAATGTACAGAACATTCAAAATGTCATTTATTA
The DNA here is from genome assembly GCA_026289955.1 of Argiope argentata. NCBI lineage: Eukaryota > Metazoa > Arthropoda > Arachnida > Araneae > Araneidae > Argiope > Argiope argentata. The sequence goes on from JAOUZG010033182.1 coordinate 2,046,273, forward strand.
TGATTTATTTAAATTTTTAAGAAAACAGAAATTTATCCAATTGGACAGTATCGAAAACTGTAGAGAATTGGTTAGATAATGAAATAGAGTAAATAGCTTACTTTGCAGTTATGGATGGTTCATTAATAATTTCTCCATCACAATCCCATATGCTAGTGTTGAGTTCTTGCCAGTTGTCTTGAATTCCCTTGCAACCAATTGCAGGGGTCTTGTCATCCGATATCATAGGATTAAACTTGAATTCTCGGACCCTGTACACCTTAACAAAGCTCAAATCGAACTGAAAGGATAACCACCGCAATTAGCTAAAGCTATCGATCATAGAACAGTGAATATCTGAGACGGAAAAATATTTTAAAAATACAATACTATATTCTTACAGGATCACTGTGGTGGTAAGATGTTCTCAGGAGATATCTCAAGTAATTCAGTCTCGAACATGAAGACACAGTTATGACATCACAGTAGCCATTGCCCAAGTGCTGAGAAGGCGAGATTCCTTCTGTGGACATGCAGCAAGCACAACTCAAAACTGCAGCATTCACTGCAATAAATCGCCCACGAACAGACATCCATTCTAGACAAGAAAAAATAGATGCACATCTTTAAAAACATTAAAATTTTAAAAAGAATTTCCTTTGTAACCTCAACTAAGGAAAAAAAACCTTATCAAAAAAACTTTATTAAGGAAAGTAAACTTATTAAAATACTAAGCAACATTTTTTTTCTTAGTCTAATACTTTTCTAATTTTTAATAAATTAAACATTTTATCTTGAAATAAATATAATTAAAAATGTTATTTATAATAACAATTCATGATTTATAATATATTATTATTAATAATAATAATACATACAGTACACTACCTAGTATTTATTTCATGACTATCTGGCTTCTATACTATTTGGCCTGGTTTATATCATCATAATTAAATGAGGAAGCCAAGGCATTGTATTGGCAGCATTGTTTATGCTTTCTGCATTTAAGTAAGGCATTACAGAATTTATGTTAAAATGTGAAAATTTTGTAACCTTTAATTTACTTTTTCTTTAATAAATTCTTAAACCAACAACACAGAGCCTTCTATTTTAACTTGACACTTCATAGGCAACTACTTTTAAATCAGTTGTTTTGTAAAGAATAAAAATCTGAGAATATTAGAATATACAGGAGGACAAATTTTAAAATTCTGGTACATCAGGTATTTATTAAAAAATGTATTACAAAATTTTATCATTACGAATATGAAAAATTGAAAATAAGATTTAAAAAAAAAGAAAAAGAAAAATAGGAAAGATAAAACAGTTTCAAAATCACTGTATAAAAAAAGATTCATATATAGGCTAAAATTACACTAAATATTACATACTCATTTTTTTCTCTGAATTTTGCTTATCCTCAGGTTGCTTTAAAGCAGTTTTAGTATCAGAACAGGTCTTACAACTGAAAAAAAAAAGTTAAGTAATGTTTATTAACAAATTTAAGCATTTATTGTCATATTTGCAATATCTTAAACTTAAATGCTTTATGGTTTTCTAATTTATTTGCAATATTATATAACTCAAGGATAAATAAAGCCATATCAAACTCTTTTTTTCAAACAAATGATTTCAGAATCTTCTTTGCGAATTATAATTTCCTTCTAATTTCAAACAAAAATATTCTGAAATCAGTTTATTATATAATTAGTTTGATTTAGTTTAGATTGAGTTGACAATGATGGGACCGAGTGAAAGTTTAGCTATTCTAATTTTAGTTTTGTGATATATCCCGTTTTTAAAGCTATATTAGGGGGACCTCGTAATTTTGAAACGTAACCAAATGGAGATACCTGAGCTGACACCCCCCTCTAAACTTCCACACCACACCATCGGAAGGAAGTTTCGCCCCGACGGATCTAAAGTGCAACAGACTCGCTTAAACGACGGTTCTTTGGTGAAATCGGCTCTCAAATCTGAAGCACTCCAGTTCCGAAGCCGTGACCTTACCACCGACCCTCTCAGCTATTTTGAAGTAGACTTCAATAATACTATTTCATAGTCTGACGAAAAGGGCAATATTTGAGCTAGTATAATTTTTCAAAACTCCCACACCATACCAGTAAGATTCCAATCCCACAGAGTACTTACTAATAAATAGCGAAGCATTGACGATTTGTCGGCGATAATTTGAACATTTTTATCGTGTCAGAACATGCTATTGTTTTGGGAACGAGGTTTTCTGGCGTCAACAAAAATCCGTAGGCGAAAAATAAATATTTTATTATCTGCACGAGCATTTCAAAAGTTCAGCTTTTAATAACGCGTTGCCATCGCATTTACAAAAGTTCTGATTAAAAAATTAAGTTCATGACTACAGGAATGACTACATGACTGTGATTAAAAAATTAAGTTCATGACTACAACCAATAAAACCTAGAAAAATGTCATTTTGAGCGCTTAATTATATAAAATGAAATAAATAGGAAATATGATATTTTTTTAAAAAATAGTTTATTCATGATCGTTTGCAATACTTCAGTGACTCATTCAATGAAACAATTAAAATGAATAAAACTATAATTTAACTCTCACGAGCACGTGGTGCTTGGCCGTTCAAGAAATGATGTTCCGACACGATGCATTTAAATATGCATAGCAGATTTCATTTTAATAACGTTAACAATTCTTAAACGTTAATAATTTTGACATTTTTTAATATAGAGTAAGCGGCAAAAAAATCCAGACAAACATTTAATACAATTTAATTAAAAATAAATCCCCAAAATATAACAAATAGTAATAAGAGTATACTTTTACTAATAAATAAATTCAATTAGTTTCAAAGTGGCTGCTTTTTAAAGCAATGCAGAGGCTCAAATGCTTATTGAAAATTTCAGCAATGGGCCGCAAGTTTTTACATATAATTTGCCCCATTCCTGTCGAAGCGATTGCTTTAGAGAATTCAACTTTGAACTTTTGTTTGGTTTGATGGAGGTTACAAGCTCCAAAACGGACCGTACACAATTAATCCATGGGATTGATATCTGGAGAGTATTGCGCCCGTTCACCATATGATAACGTCCTGAAAATGCTCCTTGCACCACTCTCCTCTAGTAGCATACAGATATTGTACAATATTGATCAATATTCGCAAAATGGTTTAATATTGTGGGATTTTGTTTAATATCGTCCAATATTGTACAATATTATGCCACAGGATGTGGTACCTGGATAGTGTATTTTTGGCCTTGTGAGTTGATGTGGAGCATTATTGAAATGTCCAGTTTACAATGCCGAAGAGCTTTTTTGCCCAAGGAAGTAAAGTCTTAGAACAGACTCTCCGACCCGCCACGAAAGCACACGGATTAACCATAAGCACTGAATAACCAGACCGCCGCAATAGCAATCAGCGGGAGCTGTGGTTGCGTCCTAAAGGCCTTCCCTGGCCACGGTACAACCCTCCCCTTATGAAGTATGTTCCATCATCGATGGGAGTTGCCTACCCCCCCCATTAGAGTACCCACCGGGTTGGCGAGACCCAACCACCATACTGGAAGCATCTCACTCCAATTACGAGGTGCCCCCGGACTGGGGGGGGGGGGCAAGGAAGTAAAACAGCTTATAGAATATTCTGCAGGTACTTGTTTTGATTTATTTTAACGGCCTCATCCTCAACAATAAGATGTGTTTTCTGGTGCGCAAATTCTGCCCCGGACCATGATTCACTTTAGATGTTGGCGATATTCAACAATAGTCGGGATGCTTGAAATGTTTACAGACCAAATCCAATCAGTCTTGGAATTATGACCTTGTTGGACATTGAAAAGCTTCTCATTAGTGAAAAGGAATCTTTCAGCACTGACCAACGATTAGGATCAAAAGTTTTCAGTCCCAAATATTTTTGAACAAATTTGTTTTCTTCAGCGAGAAGTAAAATTTTTTGGAACTGGTAAGGCCTCAATCCAACCTGTATTTTTGCCATTCACCAACTTGATTGGTCTTTTGTTTCCATTTCAAGAGAGATCTTTCTAATTGAAACCCATGTGAAAGCCTCGGATTTCGATGAATTCATTTTCGATGGTCTTATGATTATTGAAATGTTCACTGAGTGTTTTCGTCCTCTTTGTGAACGTCGACCATCATTACCAAGCTCCTTGAAATGACAGATTATTTCAGACACTGTTTGCCAAGGCTCATTAAGTAAACGAACGATTTCACACTGTCATTTTCGTTGTTTAAACACCTCTAAAATAAAATATATTTTTCTTGAAATTTTTGAAAACGCCAAAAAACAAAGCGTATATTTAGATATAAAATATTTTTATAATTGAGGTGGTAAAAAGAAATTCCCTCAAATTAAAAATAAATTTAATTTATATTCTATTCTATAATGAAATAACTTTTTTTTTTTTTTGCAGCATCCCATCCTTGCTCTCTTCTCGTAAGTTAGAAGTGCGCGCATATGGTTACACTACCAATATGGTTTTGGTTCTACATTTGGCTTAATGATCTTCTGCGAACCCAACAAAATGGCGGGCCACAATTTTAAAATAATGACGGTTGTTTGCCACTATTGGCGGGTTAGCAACTCATTGGCGAGGAATTCAAATTTGGCGATAAAGATTGACGGCTTAATACGTAAGTACCAAATAATTATAAAAAGCATGTTATAAATGCTGCGAGTCCTAGAAAATGACAAACATTCAAAAAGTTCTTATAAAAAAGATACAATGATAAGATCAGAAGAAAATATAGAAGTAGCAAACTTGAGTTTATTTGAAGTTAAGAGAATGAATAAGTTTTGATAATGCAATAAAACAATCTTGCATACTCAGCCAAACATCGCTCGTGTCTCCATGAAGTAGAATCGGTAGGAACATCAACCAGCAGCTGCAATTCTCCTTCGTACAACTTGCGGCGCAAAATATTTTTGAAACCTAAATGAAATGGACGATATTAACAATGCATCTTTATCTAATCAAAACAGAATTAACCGTTTTATTATAAAATTCAGAATTGTTGCTAAATGCTTAAGAGATTCTATATTTTAATATCAGAAATGGATATAAAGGAAGCAGGAAAAAGATCCTGGTACGGAATAGAGGTTCAACCAATCTGGCATTAGAGAAAAAGATATTAGAAAAGTGTTGAATATGTAGATGGACCACATACAAGTATTTTATTGGGGAATGGCTTAGTTATCAATGGTGCTGTTTGGAACAACTGATAACAGTACATTGAAAGCTACGATTCTTCGCCAATAAATAACAGCCGGACGCCCATTAATCAAGCTGAATTTTTGAGGACGATTTTTCGCTAAATATAATCCTAACAATCTTTTTTATTACCCTAGAAGCTATTTCCTTACGATGCCTTGATCCAAGAAGGCAAGACATTTAAAATGTCGCAACGATTTTGTAATTCCTAGCAAATTATTTTAAGCGGAGAAAATCCGCATAGTCCGCATCATTTTTAATTCAAATCAAAGACAAAGTACAATTTAACAACTAATATCAAAAGTGAAATGATTGTGACAAAAGCTATGTAGGATATAATGGAAAAACTATTAGCTGCTAGAATAGCTTTGAGAAAGAAAATAGAAATAGAAAAAATAGTAAAAATTTAAATCTGCCAACTCAAATTTCATGTTAGCATTGAGAACTTAATTATTTTCAAGGCATTGTTTAGCTTAATTAAATAACCAATTTAAACAGGTTTGGAACAATCATGTGACTTTCAAAACACGGACGCGTCGATATATCGAGAATCGGGTTACATGGTGGACATTCATACCAAGTTATAACTTTCTGTTGATGATAATTCGCCAAATGTGACAATCATCTTTACCATTTTCTAATAACCCTAAAAGCGGAAAATGGATGTCCCAAAAGCAATAAATCGCCAATTTTCAGACCGTTCATTTTGTGGCTCCAAAAACTGCAAGTGATGCCTCAGGTTTTATTGAGTTCTCCTGTCAATGGTTCTGAACGTTAGGCCATTCGATATTTCGTGATAGGATTCCGAGGCTTCAGAAAGAAATTTGTTTAACAGATACCAAGGATTAGAAAACAGGAATAGTAATTTGCGATAAAAAAGAATTTGGCGAAATCAGCTTCCACGCACATTTGTATCTTTAGTTGAAGATAAGAATCATTCGAAACTTAAATTTATAAATTGGAGAATTCGTTCAGAAAAAGTAGGGGGGAAGCAGATTCAACGATTTTCAAGTATAAAAAATAAATGAGTGCGCTTTGGGATAAACAGGAAGCCCTTTTTGAAAGTTGTCTCTGTAAATGACTTTAAAATTTCAAATTTCAGTAACAAAATATATAGAAGGTTCTTTAAGCGATATTCCATTTCGCGTATGTTTAAAAACACCAAGTAAATGGTACACTACTGCGAACCGATGATGTGAACAGATTAAGATGAGCAAAATATCTCTCTGGATGATCGAATCCAGAAACATTTCTTAAGCCAATTATTCTCGAACATTTCCGCAAATAAGACTTCCTGGTATTATTTAGTGTGGGTGTGGGAGAGTACTGGGACGCTGGAGTCATAAGCCGGGTAAGGAATGAAGGTGGGTTATCTGGCGTATGCTCCAGAAACGCGGTTCTTATCTTTTGCCCGCTTAAATTTGTAGCGTCAGCCTTATAAGCTACATTATAT
>JAOUZG010033182.1:2052933-2065226 GCA_026289955.1 Argiope argentata
CGAGCTGAAGGGTCCCTTTTGCTCGAACGGTATATCGCTCGGCTACTTGCTCAAACGTCGCAGGTTCGTACCGCGACCTTCACTAGCTACAAATTGAAACAAGAATCGCGAATATCACTTGTCATAGATAACATCTACGATACTGAAGAACACTTTTAGTATTGTGGTTGTGTTACTCGGCTATTTACCCCAGCGTCGCAGGTTCGTACCGCAACCTTCAACTGCCACATATCTTTCTCTAAGAATTGTCAGTAACAATCAAGCGATAGCACATGAGAAACTCAAAGCAATCAATCATCATATGATGTAAAAATGTTCTTGAAATACAAGTGTATATGTGGTGATTGCTATACATATAAGCCAGATAACATCCCTCGGACCGAAGTGCACTTTTGGCCCAACGGATAAGTTACTGAACTACTAACCATAAGATTCGGAGTTCCGGCCTAGCGCTACCCGCTACACCAACATATGTAACCGACATAATTAATAACCGATTTTATAATATATCTTGAAAAAGATGAAATTCGAACGAAAGTATAAATACCTTTACTGTCAACTAACAATGAATATCCAAAATTTTGTACAAGACCAAAAAAAAAAAAAAATCAGTTGATTCAGAATTCAAATGATTCAGAATTTTCGTCGTCAAGAATTCCTATATCTCCTCAATCACACCAACACTATAGCTTCAAATCAGTAAAAGAGAATTCATGTATCGGTTTTGGAAGAAGATTTGGAAAGCCACATCCAAATCCGTCATAAATGTTAAAATAATAGATACAAAATTATAGAAATAGGAAAAGAAATAGCATTTTGCGCACTTGCAATAGAATAGCAGCCAACGAATCTTTAAGAAGTAAAATTCATATAATTTGTCCAGACCGATTTGATTAGAATGAAAGAGAAATAACTTGTAGCGGTTCAAAAAGTTACTTAACGAATTCATAGATTTTCGAAATGTGATGCAAACGTAAACCATATTATTACTACCCAACTCCAAATTACCCAGGAGATTATTCATCTACAAAGCAGCATGGGAAATGAACCGTGTCCAGATGAATTAAAAAAGTAAAAATTATACAATCGACGCCAAATGGAATATTCCCCGCTTGTAACGTTTTTTTATCCCGTGTTTTGACACTGTAGCGATTGAAGGTCGCGGTACGAACCTGCGACGTTTGGGCCTGTAGCCGAGTATCACACCGATCAAGCAAAAGGGACCCTTCAGCTCGAAGGATATTATCTGGCTTATTAGGCTAACGCTACAGTACTCCTCCCACCAGTGAGTCGGACGAGAGACGAACGATTTTGGAAGCGCCAAGCGTATGGCGAGCATGCGAGTTCGTCGGTGCGTCGAGTTAGCAACGGCTTTGGTGCGCTGAGGTAGCGACGGCTTTTGTTGGCTGGTAGATAGCGCCACGACTGCTGCAAAAGGTTGCGTTGTCAAGGTCACCAATGTAGAGATTGAAGGTCGCGGTACGAACCTGCGACGTTTGGGCCGGTAGCCGAGTATCACACCGATCAAACAAAAGGGACACTTCAGCTCGAAGGATATTATCTGGCCTGTAAGGATGACGCTACAACACCAATAAAGAAAACTTGGCGAGATTTGTGCTGGCAAAAAGGATAAGTACCTCATTTTCGGATGTTTTATTTTTCCGAAATATGAAATTATATTCTTTTGTTTTAACTTTCAATCGCCTGAATAAGCTCCTCTGTTAACCTTAACACATTGACAGCCGGCGACCTACGAGACATTCAACGGCTGACATCAACGTTGAATGTCTCGTTTTCGCGGGGCCGGCTGTCAATGTGTTAATATTCCATCGGCGCTGCTACGGCGACAATTGTATAATTACTATATTACAATTGGATTGCATGATTACTATAGACTTAAAACAAATTTAATTCTTTTTTTTAAATTCACGGTCATGATACTTAAGTAATAAACTTAAGAAAATATGGTCGTTGTAGAATTTGCACCAAAATGCATGTTGGCAACAGTGAATTCACTTTTTGCATGCTGCAGCACACAAAAAGAATTTTCCTGATGCATGACTATTTTCTCACAAACTAATGTCATTGGGGTTTTTTTTTAACCAGTATTATCCAAAGAAAAAAAAGACTTAGTGCTTTCCTTTTTATAAAAATGCATCATATGCGTCTCTGATCATCCATAAGAAAAAAACATTTTAAAACTGCTTTTTTAAAATAAAAGCCTGCATAAACGAAAGTAAGTTTTCCAGAAATTTATTTTTCCTTAAATCTTTTGCAATAATTGTAATTCAATCTTTTTCCAAAAATTATAGTGGAAAGGTATTGTTTCAAATTTATTTACTTTAATATAAAATGGGGAAAATGTAATAAATCTACAAATCGTTTATTTACAAAATCCTTAAAACTTGATAATTATGATTATCAACACAATAGTTGTAGTAAATGATATCTAGTAGAATGAGTACAAAAAGCCAAATTTTGAGATATTCATGTTTGTTCAAGGTATTCATTATCTTCAATGCTTATTGTTTAGTTTTATTTTTAAGTAGAAATTCATTTTATAAATTATTTTAAGTTTTTATCAATCTGAGAAGATTCAGATCATGCAATAATACATAAATCAATACAAAGGTAAAATTTTGAAGCATACCTGAAAAGTCATAACGTTTTGGACCCATCCACCTCAGTTTCTCACTATCTCGTATAACATCACCAAAGTAACCATATGATAGGAATGTCACAGCGTAACGAAGAAGGCGACCAGCGCTATATACACCACAAACATCAACACCTGTGTGCAAACCTGAAAACAAATGAATTCTAATAACATATTTGACGATTTTCATTAGACCAGAGAAATAGTATTGAAAACAGTCAGAAAATACAAATTGTATGAAACCACACAAATAGCAAAATGATGAGGGAACACCAATGTAAATTATTATAGATTACAGAAAAATGTTACAAACTGAAACAGAAATATGGGGTAATATGACATTTTTTAATTTATGCTTTTTTCCCCATCCCAAGAATGAATCATAGTAGATGACTTACTAATTGTAAATAGATGGTATTTAATTGTTATGTTTTGTATAATCAAAATTTTCTGAAAATAAACTAGATTGTTGGCCTTTAGATGTGTTATCCTTGAAATGGTTTTTAAAGAGCCCAGGATTAATGCATTAAGAATTCAAAATACAGCAGAGACCAAATATGCAAGATTATATTACAAAATATTTATAAATATATACATACATTATAAAATACATAAAATTATCATAATTGAAAATTTTATTTTTGGAAACAGAATCTTATCACATCAATGAACACAAAAATAAATGTAAAAGCAGAACTCTATTCATTCATATAAAAATACACTATGGCAGGAAACCTTGCTAAATGCATCATATAGTTTTAATTTAGTTTAGATGCAATTACTTCAATAAGGAAATAAAAGTTTATTTCCACTTTGAAAGAAAAAATTGCAAGTACATTTGAACCTGCAATAATGTGAAAGTAACAAAAATTACACTAAAACTAATGTTTAAGTTAGTAAATAAAAAATAAATACATTATTTGGTATTAAGTTTTCAATAAATAAAAGAAAAATGAGTTTCAAGCTTGATGAACAATAAAAATTATTTTAATTTCAATTTTTTGAAAAAAAAATTTTGATTTTTTAATTAAAAAAAAATTATTTCAAGGTGTTTATTCTATTATAGGTAATAGGTAACTAAATAGGTAGATGATGGATTTTACTAACATTATCTCATTGGCAGAAACAGTTATTGTGCCATAACTAATATACATTACAGTTTTATATGCATGAACACATACATAAAAAAAAGTATTTGTAATATTACAATAGCTTGGTCTTTAAAGAGTTAAAAAAAATGTATGATATTCAGTTTTAAAGAACTATGATTTATAATATTTACAAATGCATATAAATGAAATGAAACTATTTTAGACAACTTCAGAGACAATTAGCCCATCAGGATTATTGAGTTACAGTAAAAATTTTAAAATATCCAATAAACACAAATTTAAATGAAGAAATTAAAGCCATTTTTTTTCTAGTCATTCAAATAAAGACAAAGAAATTTTGCTCACAATTAATTGATTTTGTAGCATTCAAGCAAATTAAAATGAAAAAATATTTTATATATTAAAAAAATTATGATATTAAAAATGCTAATTATGATTTGAAAAGAACATTTTCATGATTTTTCATTGTGGTAGAACACTTACCCTGTATGATGAAAAGAGTAGCAGTAATAGGATCAGAAGAGCCTGTTATGCAATTAACAGCAGCATTTGTAGAGCCAGCAGGAATTATTCCCAAAGGTATTTTAGGAATTTTTAGTGTATTATAAACATCATTAGAATCAATCCCTTTGTCTTTCTGGGTCTTTAAAAGAACACTGTTTAGGACTTCACTGAACATACCATCACCTCCAACACACACGATTCTGTAATAAATACAAAAACAATTTTTAATTTGTTTAAGTAAATTTGAAATGCCATCATATTTATTTATTATTTTTTACCTACTGCAGAAATTGCTTTTATCAATACTTTAATTATCATACACACAAATATACATGTAATCTAAAATTTTGATAAATTTGGTTTGAAATATAGATATGGTTTAAAATATTTTGGAGATTTTGATGCAAAGAACACATACCAAACTTAATTAATCTATCTAAATAGATTTTTAAGATATTGTATTTATAGAAGCATAGAAAAGAATATACAAATATATATATTTCAAATTGCATGGAATTATAACATGGAGTTGCACCAACATCTCAATTTTTTTCATTGATAATTAATATCATAGATAAGAAAATCATGTGTTTATGATAGTGCAAGTTAAATGTTTTTTTAACTATTTTTAATACACACTTCTGTCACAAAAAAGTCTAAAATGATTGCAAGAAAAACTACTAAACAACTTCAGGTTATTAAGTTTTCATAGTTACTAATTTGTTAAAATTCACACTAGGCATATGCTTTGATTTTTTTTAAATTTGCACAAGTATTAATTACAGTATTTTTTAAAAACATAAGGAATATTAAAAGATGTATGTCGCTAACTAAGTGTTCCCTTATTTAATAACGTGAAAAGCTACAGCAGGTAATTATATCATATACTAGCCCATATTAACAAATAAAACTATCAATAATTCAAACTAATAAAGAAATGAAGCAAAAAAAATTTTAAGTAAACATTTATATTTAAGACCTCTTTCAGGATTTAATTCATAAGATACATACCCATCAAATTTCGATATGTCAATATCTTCAATCATTTCCTTTGCATGATTTGGCCTTTGTGTAACTATAAGAAAAAGATTTTTACTTAAAAGAAAAATAATTGCATGATAAGCAGAAGTATATCATTTATATAAATAAAAGTTCAAGTGCTGTTAGAAACATGATTATATATACTTTATTCATAGCACATAAAACTAATTATCTGTGTGGTTGTTTGAGAAAATAAAAATCTGTTATTAATGACAATATTTGAAGATTTACATTATTATTTATTGATTTCTAAGATAAATCAACACAGATAAAATCATTAATCAAAAAGAGGAAAAATCTCAGTTTTCTCATTATCTAGTTATCATTGAACACAACACCAATCATTCTTGTTTATTTTTACAGATGTTCTAATCTTCTCTTTGAGTGCAATAAGATTCATATTGGTTTTAATCTGCATACTGAATAAATACAGCAAAACACTGAAACCTTTCAGCCAAGCAATATCAGATTTTTAATTTAAACATTTCATGTGAAAATAGTTTTTAAAACAATTCTTGCCAACAAATGCTAAAGAATTTAAATAATGAAAATTTTTCTGAAAACAATATTGTTAAATATACTACCATTCTCAGTTACAACCTATAGTTTAAAAAGACTTGCTTTAAAATATATGTAATTCATATATTTTTACAATATAAAATCTTATCCATAAAAATCTACACAATTTCTTAGGACTAAAAACAAAAATATATATCTTAAGAATAGAATGGTTATAATGAAACAGGAATTACAGATGTGCACTACAACAGCCCTAGCCACCTGGATTTTTTTTTAAAAAAATTGAATCATTTTGTAAAATTGAAATCTATTGTAAATCTATTTGTAAAAAAAGGTCAAAATACAATTTGCTTGCAAAATTAACTGTCATATGTTGTTGTTTTTTGATAACTAATTTCATAGTTATAATATATTTACAGTCAAGCCTATCTTGCATACTAGAGCTTACACCTTGTTATCCTTAAGATAATAGGATCAAGAAGATAAACATCAAATGTTTTCCTTGTGAAATTCCAGTTTTACATATCAAGGTAATTTTCATCCAAATGAATAAAAAATCAAATTTACATAAAGGCAGAGATATAATATGAATGGGGATAAATTTCAAAGGATTTTATATAGTTAAAATTCAAACAGAATGGAAATGAAAATCAGAAAAGAAATATTCAAAATTCACAGACAGGATTTATCAGTTAAACATAAAACCATTAACAAAATGCTGAAAAGTAAATTATGTGTAACTTTTCCTTACCAACAGAAGTAACTTGTATTCTAGCTAAATGAAACAGAGGTAGAACTTTCTTCTCGTAAATTTTGACTCCTTTTTTTTTCCCACCGTATGGGTTGATAAATACAAGCAAGCGTTTAGGTCTTTTGTATTCTGAAAAGAGAAAAAAAAATTAAATAGAGATGAAATTTTTATTAGTTTTAGTTTCTTCATACATTAATTTCATTTTTTTTAAAAAAATTGAAAAGTTTTATTATTGAAATTAAATAGCTTACAATGAAAAAGGTTTTATAAAAAATCACATTTCAAAGCAACAACTAATCAATAAAAATTTAATATTTTCAATGAATGATATTTTATAATAAGAAACAAATTTCATAAAAATAATCCATTACAGGTAGACATTTTTAAATAAGCATGTGTTTATAAAATTACATAAATAATGAATAACAATGAAATGTTTTACACTAAAAATTATTCAATTATTACAAAAATAACATAAAAATCAGTATCATGAAGATTTAACAATTCACATATCTTAAATTTTCAATAGTTCATTTAGATTTAAAAACTAATTATTTTCTATTCCTATCAGATTAATTTATTCGTTCCTTATTAGCCAGTAACATAAATAGTAGTACAAAATAATTGTAACTTTAGTAACAATGCATAAAATGTAGAGCAAGGTAAAAAAGAAAACTTTTTATTCAATATTCAGGAAGTTGTAATTAATTCTATTATTTCTTGTTCCTCCTGTACTACTTCATGTATTCTAAAAAATACTATTACAAAACTTGTTTTCCCACAGAAATATTTAATCTCCTATTTTTATTCAACAGACATAATTGCTTTTATGTATTTGAAAATAAATATTAATTTTTTACATAATTATTTATCTCCCAGACTTCAGTTTTATTGATCTGTAAAAAATTGTGAATCATCATACAATAGTTATGAAATTCTACTATTACAAAACTTATTAACCAAAATAATTATTCTATTTATCAAGAAGATCACATTCAGACATCTAAAAAATAAGCTATCCCCCCAAGCATTACTATATTAATTATGCAACAAAATAATATTACTTGAAATAAAAGGTCTCATGAAAATGTACTCATAATTAAAACTTAAAAAACTTTCACTCAATTACCATCATTATCTTGTATCAAATTTCTTTGTCTCTTCTGCCAAAATTAAAAAAATTTGATAACTACAGAAATTTTTTGTTTGAATTTATATAATTTAATAATAAATTGTTATATCGAATTTATATCAATAACATAAATATGTTGTGAATAATTGTTTTTAAATAAAATATAATTAATAAAGAATTTTAACTTCAAAGAACTATATCTCTGTATTCAAACAATTTAGAAAAACATTCTACTGATTTCTTATTAGGGATACATATCATTAATTCAAATCAAAAATAAAGCTTTCTGTTCATTATTTTTCTGTTAAATTAATCTATATCTAACTACACAGAATTAATTCTAATATGGTTGCTTTCAAAAGAGAAGCAGTAGAGAAGATTACAACCAGGCTTTTACATTACTGGTTCTCAAAAAGGCTTGAAAAGCAACCAAATTGCAACCAACTGCTGCATTTTTTTTATGGTAGTACTATAATATTTATCCAGAATACTCATTCAAATATAAATAGAAATTCAATTTTTTATAGGGATTTGCTATAAATGACTAAAGTTTAGTCATTAATTAAATTCAATCAAACTAAAATGTTTTGTCAAACTATCAATGTATTAACTCTTTCTATATCTTGCAGTTATAATTTATTAAATTATTCAAAATAAATAAGGTATTAATAAAGAGTTCTAGTCATCCATTTATCTAAATATATAAGTTTATGCCATCATCATCTCAATAGATTATCAAATGTTTAATTCTTTATAGTATATAAAATGTGTTCAAAAATTGTCTCACTTTTATTTTTAGTTCCTTTTTAACAGGAATATGTCTAACTCAAAATGAGCAAATACTACCAATATTTAAAGCCAAACAGAAAATAGAAGAATTTTTAAAACCATAAGTAAGTATAACTATAATTTCTTTCAGCAATCATAAAGAACATTAGCTGATTAAGTGTGTTTTATGCAATCACTCAATAATCTTGTCAAGGTTTGAAATGATCAAAACAGCCAAAAAGAAAAAAATTCAAAAGCCAAAAAATATCACCAATAGTGAAAAAATAAATAACAATATGGTAGATTAACTTCCCATTTTGAAGTTATATGATAATTATTTTGAAACAGACTTTACTATTTTGAATTGTCTTTACAAGGATCATGCATATGTAGATATCACAGCTTCCTGATTTCTACACCACTTCACCATGATTGATTATGGCTCTGATTTTTGAATTTTTTAAGGCTCTGAATTTTGAACATTACTAACAGACTTTATATCTTACATCCATGTCGAATCACCTAAGGAATTAGATATCAAACCTATAACCTCAAATTACCACACAGGTTACAGATACCTTCAAAAATAATTCTTAAAAACTTCCCAAAGCATTTTTCTGATATAAGATGGGAAAAAAGTCACACAAACTTTTCCCAGTTTTATTTCAGAATTTATTAAATAAACTCAATTTCAATAAATTATTAAAAATAAATGATAAATTTATTACACAAAAATGATATATTTAAAAATAAGAAACAATATAAACATACAATACCGAAAAAAAAAATAATGCATATAAAAACTGTATACTGTACCAGATATCACTTGTTGTGTAGTATCTAGCCATTGTTTTAAAGTTGTAATATTAGCAGGTTGGAAAATTTGACTTCTCACTCTATACTTGTGTCTTCCATAATTAGCAATACTATGCAATCGCATATTCCTGGGATAACTAGGATATGATTCTGGTGACATAAAATCAGAACGAAATTCCAATTTTCTGCAGTAATAGCAATAATTAAGTGGTTCAGTCACAGAACAATCACATGGAGTTGCAGCAATGAGTCTTTTCACTTTAATGGTAGATTTTGCTAGAAGAAATTATACACTTTATTTAAAATCACTAAATTTAGAATTCACAAAAGTATTTAAAAAAAGCATGTTTTAAATTGAGATATACTTTTAAAACTAAAATTTAATATGTAAATTCTAAAAATGTCATTCAGCATTTCATTAACATAAGTATTAAAAGTAAAACAAATTTTAAAAATATACATTTATCTAAATATCAAAATTGTGGGAACACAGAAACACAAAATTATTTTTGGTTTTTAAGTGATTACATAATTCTTTTTGTGAGATTAGGTCAAATAGCAATAATTTTTCTCATTATATAATTCTAAAAACAATTTGGGAATTTAAAAACAATAGTTGATTCCTAATAATGATAGTACTGAAAAGTTAAACACCAACATAAAGACATTTATTAAAAACTAGAAAAATCCATACAATTTTAAAAACATATGAAAACTTATTTTAAATATCAAGAACTCTTGCAACCTTAGTTGCATCTTTTAATAGTCCATTATCTAATATTTTTCTAATTCTGCACTCTAATTCATACTTCATATCTTCACTATCCATGTTAATAAATTGTATCTACATAGTCCTAAGCAATCTTATTTAGTTAATATAATACATACATATTTATTAAGCCACTATTAGCAAACAATTTTTCTCTACAAATAATAATACCCAGACTATGATTTCATGATTATTCCTATGACCTCAAGAATTTCATCCCTTTACTGCTTATCAGCATCTTCTAATGTGAAATATCAATGATTATTTGAGAATACAAAATGTTATTTGGAATTGATTTGTAATGCCAAATATTTGTAAAGAGCTGTAATGCATTTTAAAATTAAAAATACAATACTTGCTCTAGATTTATTTGAAAAAAATTATAATTCAACAATATGCAATCACACTAAATTTTTGATAAAGATCTTCAATCCTTTTAAAGAAAAATAGAATCTTATAATTTTCTTCCTTTTTTTATATGCAAATTATGAATTATGAAAATGTAGCAATATCAAAATATTCAAAAGATAATCCTTGCATAAGATTTAAGATAATTTAGGTTATTAATCAAAATAGCTCATTTCTTTTTAGTTACTGTTCATATAAGAATTAAATTATATTTAAATGCCGCTCAAAACTGTCACGATATCTTTCATGGACGGCATTCAAAACATCGAACATTACTGTATATGATTGAAGAATAATTTATTATGGAAATATAGCACAATATAACATTTAACCATAAGCAAGCAATCAATGAATATAATGCATTCATATTAACAATATATTTCGGATTAAACAACTTTAAAATAATATTTAATTAATAACCACACTAACGAAGCACCAGAAAATTTAATTTTAAATGATGTCACATTTTAAAACGGAATTTACAATAGCGAGAAGCATGAAATAATTTTTCCATAGCATGTAAAATATATCAATGGCATAAAAAAATTACCCATGCGTAACTCATACATTATATCGGGGGGGGATCAGAAATTAATTGAATTCATAAACGAATTATTTCATCGATGTTATTATTTTAACAACCGCAAGAAAAAGAAAGAAACGAAATAAGCAATTATGATATCTCAGAAATAATATAACATAGCAACTACAAAAAGTGGAATAAATGCACGTTCGATTAAAAACACCAGAGGGTTCCGCTAAAAAATAAATTACACAACTATCTTTTACTGGTAAAAGAAATAAAATTATTCCAACAGTTTTAAGTAAAGAACAGCTGTATAAGTTTCCCGGCTTTCACAACAAACGGGATGTTTACATTCTCTGTCAAAATAGCTACAACCTATCTTCCGCATCACATTTCTTAAGTTTCTCCCAACAAAAATGTTCTCAGGTCCGCCGATATACTCACAGTTATCGTATTCCGTTTTGTAGGTGATTTTTTGCTTTGAAAGAGTCATTAGAACCCATGGTCCTTTCTTATTAATTAAAAAATATCCTTCGAGAAGGGGCTGGTCTGTGTTTTGATTGTCACGGGAAGCAGACATTTCTCGGGCACCGCTCACGACAACACCAGCTTCAATACTGAAATCCTCAGTTCGGTGCGGATGCACTCGCTCTTCCGAACCTTCGAAGCAGCTGACTTCCAACGTCGATTTTTTTCTAGCGATGAATGGCGAGAATGAAGGGTGGTCGTAACATTTCCCCCACCACACTCACTGGAGTTGCGCGGTCGATACCGTTTCCTTGCCGGAGAATGCGCATTTCGATCACGGGGATCGTAGGCAAATTGTTCTGCAGAAGGGACTCGAAAATGGTTTCGTATATACTGAGGACGCTGAATCACCGAAGCATGTTTGCACTGTTATGTTCGTTCTCGCTCCTTTCTCTAGAACCTTTTTTCTTCTGTGAATTATTAAGAAACACGTTTAGGACTTCTTTGTAATAATCGTGATTACAGCTTCTTCTGTTCGCATTTTTATTTCGATCTCGAACGTTCGAAATTTTTTATAGTGTTTAGTCTTCTTTAAAGGGTCAGCTAAAACTAAAATTCGGAAATTGATTATTATCTCTAATTGTTTTCTTCTAATCATTTGCTTATATGCAAGATATATATATGTGTGTGTGTGTGTGTAGCCGAGACGTGATTTTCTACCAAATTTTAGATTTGATTTTAATTTTTATTTCTTTTTCCAGATTCATTTCAAACATTGTGTGTGTGTGTGTGTGTGTGTGTGTGTGTGTGTGTGTGTGTGTGT
>JAOUZG010033182.1:2065236-2094617 GCA_026289955.1 Argiope argentata
TGTGTGTGTGTGTGTGTGTGTGTGTGTGTGTGTGTGTGTGTGTGTGTTCACACGCATTCCTTTGTACTTCGTTATCTTCTAAGAACATTTTGACTTTATCATATACGAAGTATAAAAGTATTGTAATCATCAAAAGATTCAAACTCAACCGCTTTGAGTTCGACAGATATTTTTTTATATTAAAAAATTTAAACCAGATTTGTAGATTTTCTATCAAATTTTGAACGAAACCTTCAGGAAGTCTATCTGTCCAGCAATTCTAGTACAAGGGAATTCAGTAACCACAAAATAGAAAAAGCTAGGCAAATAAAATTTCGAACACCGGTTTGGCATCTAAAATATCGATGTTTAACAAATTTCGAATTGAATGCGTCGAATCTGACCGTCTGTTGGTCCATTCTTTCGCTTGTATGTAAATTTATTAACTGATAAAGGCAATAGTTTAAATCAAACGAATTCGTTGTATGATCTTGTGAATATCACTGTAATTCCAAGTCCAAATTTGGTTTTGATCAGTCCTTAAAAAAAGTATCCAAAATACATATTTTCATAATGATGGCAAGTATGTTAGATTCACACGGATGGTCAATATTTCTCAACCATCCTTCATCATCTTAAAGAATAAAAAAAAATTTGGAAAGTATAAAAAAAGTTTCAGTGAGATCACACCCTCTGGTTATTTGGGAATTATTTAGAAACCATTGAAAGCTTGATTGAAATATCCTTAAGTACAAAGTTCTCTAGTTCGCTTTCTTTTTTTTTTTCTTTCATTTGCAACACCGTTTTATTGTCGGTATTTTTTTAGGAAGAAAACACAAACACTGTTTTAATAAAATATGCCAATAAAGATTGTTTAAAATCATAAATCATTACCACTAATTGTTTTCTAGGTATAATACAAAGACAAAATTCGAATTATTCGCATTTCTGCGATGCTAAAAATTAAATAAAAGATTAAAATGAAATCTGCTATGCATATTTCGAAGTAGCATGTCAGAACATCATTTCTTGAACGACCAAACACCACGTGAACATGCAAGATAAATTATATTTTTTATTCATTTTAGTTGTTTATTGAATGAGTCACTTTAGTAGTGCAAAAGATCCAAAAAACTTTGTCTCGCATTTGTTGTTTTAAAAAATGTATCACATTTTGTATTTATTTCCTTTTATATAATCATATGCTCAAAATGACATTTTTCTAGATTTTATTTGCTTTAGTCATTAACTTATTTTTTTTAAAATTAGAGCTTTTGTAAATGGGATGGCAATGTGTTATTAAAAGCTGATTTTTTGAGATGCTCGTGCAGATAATGACATTTTTATATTTCACCTACGGATTTTTGGTGATACCAAAAAACTCATCCCAAAAACGACATGTTCTGAAATAATGATAAATGCTTGCAAATTTTGGTACGACGTTGCATATAATTGTTGTTTGGTTTTATGCCGAAATTGTAGATTTTAACCAAATATTGGAATGAATCTGTTACCCTTTCTATTTACAAGTGAGTCTGATAATACGAGAAATAAAGGAACGAAAATTGTAATATCTCTGGAACTGCAGATTCATCTAAAAATTTCGACTAAATTTCCCATGGCTTGATTGTCAATAAATTCTACTGATGAGTTTGCAATGCGATCAAACGAGTCAAGAAGGGATGGGGAGCCTAACTCTCCGATATTTTCCTTCCCCCATTAAAATATTCATGGAACTTTTAAAATAACTTTTCAAATTAGAATGATCTCTGCCTTTTCCCGTTAAACATGCAGAGAGCGTCTTGTAATCGTCATAACAGGTGTCATCAAATTCAGCTGAAAACAATGATTGTACGCTGTTCCTGATTATAGGCTTTCAAGACTTCCCTTCGATGGAAAGGTCAAATTGTCAGTGCTCCATTACGATACGATGTCGACTCTCAGGCCTCACTCGGGGAATCCAATTACCAATTGAAATAACGCATTTCGATATTTCTACAATCAGCTTATTCTCCTAATCTCTAATGAAATGATGATTCTCTTGAATGAGGAATTTGTTTATGGGGTAACGATTCTCAAGTGCCGAAGAAGTGCAACATCGAAAACAGAAAAAATAAGACTTGTTATTTATATTTACATTTTCGTATAAATGATGGGAAAACAAAATGTATTTTCAGAGTCACGCACACTAGAATCAGTGCAGAGAACCGAGTTTGCCTTTTCACAGAAGGACTAAAACCAAAATTTGTCACAGAACTGCAATTTTAATAGCAAAATCCTTAAAGCCGTTTTACTTTTTTTTAAAAGTCATTGATCTAATTCCTTTGCTTCTCTATGCTATCGTGTTTATCTGTGCGCAAACGCACAAATTGGCAGCTGATTAATGCTTTGACATGTTTAGTTCAAAATTTAATACGAATAAACCTTTTATATGCTAAAATTATATGTCAGATTATATCTATCTAGCTCTTTATGTTTAGTAGCTATCTTGTTTATTTGTTCTCTGACAGACAGACAAACTTCTATAAGAATTTCGTTCAAAATTTGACTTAAATCGACTGTGTAAGATAACATACCATATTACATATGTCTAGTGAAGACATTTTTGTGTTATAACATACATAAATTGACAGATTAGAATATAAACATAATTTAAAACTGAATTTTTTGAATTTGGAATTGTTAAAAACGGGGGCATCCAGATCGAATTTTTGACGACTGTAGTGATATCTCGTTGTATGGGTTGAATTCGAAAAAAAAGAAGAAGAAAAATGCTTTTACGGAAAAATATGACAAAAATTACGAAATAAAATAATATACTAAGCCGATTCTTAATAAAAAAGTTCACTAAATTGTTTCTATAATTAGAAAATAAATTTCCTTTTTGTGTATGCATACATAAAATTGTTGTCATTTTTAAACATTTCAAGCATTTTTTTTTTCCTAAATATTATTTAGAAAAACGGGATATTACTTTAAACAAGCTCTATGAAAGTCGCGACTGAGTTAAAATAGTTTCCATGGCAATCCTTTAACCCTTTGCACTAAAATGAGTGCCGAATACATATTTAGAATCATAGAATTTTCGAAATTTCAATCTATATTAAAGTGGAAAAAGCAATAAATTAAAAAAGCAATAATAATTTGAACGTGTATGTTCTCCTCTTTCTTAAAATTAATTGAAATAAAAATAAAAATTCAAACTAAAAAGTGCATCGAATTAAACGAATTTTAAATAAATTATTCTCTTAAGAAGGCAATTTGGCAAATATTTTGTATGCGAGGAAGTAACAAGTTGCCGATGGTGAAAATCCTTTTATAATTTATTCTCTTTAATTAAAATCATGATTTGAAACAATTCAAAGTTTGTTTAATCCTTTGCAGCACCAAAAATAATTAGATGCAAAATTATTCACCTAATACAAAGATTTGTTTATTGCTATGAAAAATAAATATACATCATTCTTTTAAGTCGAATTTCTTTGAAAAATGAATCTACATCTCTTAACCATTATGTAGGCTTTTTTAACAACTAGATTTGAAAAATAAATAAATAAAACATCAAGATGAGGCACAATCTTGAATGTCGAGTCACACTCGACATCGGACCTCAAAGGGTTAAAAAACCATTTTGAGTCGCTATCAGATGACGTGGATAATACCTAAGCTAGCAAGCCAATCTCTAAATTCTCAAATCCTACAATATAAGAATCTTTGAACCATGATGTATTTATACTAAGCTACAGAGAGTCCGATTTTGTGAACAGTCATATCATTTTTAAAATTATCTGTGATTATTAAATTTGCAATTTTTAATTTGTATTAATTTAATTAACAGGGTCATGAAAAATATATATTTATGATGCAAGTAAAAACACTCATGGAACAATAACTGCAAATAAACTATAACTTAATTTGTTATTATAAAATTTTGTTGTTTTAGACTTCAAAATTTATACATCTGTAATCATAAAATAATGCAATATAAAAACTAAAAGATCAATTAATTAGAAACATTGTTAGATTTATTTTCTAAAATTTAAATGGTTCTTGATTTTAATCTGAATAAATAAAGTACATTCTCTTTATTCATTCAATAACGGTACAAAATTAAATTATTTTTATAATACCATAAGAAATTTTGAGACCGTAAGCCCCATACTGTGCCATCTTGACCTATTATGCTTATTTAATAATCTGAAACTTATAAAGTAAATAAAAAAATATTATGTTGTAAGAAGCCATTTATTATTTCCTTGCCAATGTATAAATACTCGGTGTTAGGTAAATATCATAATCTAAATCTGTTAATAGACATTTAGCAGACGATTCCTTTTCAGACATTTTATAACTGCTGCTATTTTTATTTCATTTAAAAGGTTAATAAAGCGCAAAAGCAAACGATTTTTCTATGATAAACATATTTTTAATAATGTTATTTCGTTTATTTTTTGTGTAATAGCAGATGATGAATTGTAAATCTTTTGGAATCTGGAAATGTTTTTAATATATGCTAAAAAAAAGTTAAGTTAAAAGAATAAAGAAGCAAATGGAATTCTAAAATGCTTGGAGTATTATTTTAGTTTTAAGAATTTAAGACGCTCTGCAAATTATAGTTTGAAGCCTAAGGGAACGGGTAGTTTTCTAGAAAGCATGCAAAACACAGCTTGAACAACAATTATATTTCTGATAAAATATCGGAATGTTTCCTGTTTCACTGATTTCAATTAAGTTTAGGACTAAAATCTCTCTTAATTTTAACAAGATAAATTTTTGAAGACTAATTTATTATCCATTTATATAAAAAATACCACTTGTATTTTGTAAATGTTTCTCTTTTTTATTCAAATAAATAAAATGCAAATAAGACGACCTTCAGTAAATAATCGTGCATTCTTTCTGCGTACAAAAAGACGTCATCCTTGTTTGAATTTCGGCGATCAATAAACACGGTTCAGATTTGTCACCTGACTACACTCAATAAAGAGGAAATTTATGCTCGAGTACGAACGAATTCGTGGGACATGAACCGGTTCACGCAAATGAATCATTTCCTATGCTAGATTTCGTTACATTTACGTCACGTTTCCTATTGCTGAATTATCACCGCAGTGTTTGATCATCGTTGCCGAAGAAATGTCAAAATATTTTAACACACGCATTATCATTTTATCTTAGCTTTGAGCTCATATCACTTACATGTATTACGAATATTATTTATAGGAAATCTTTTAATTAACTGACGTTAGTGACAGAGAAAAGCTGGAAAAACGAATGTGACATTTTTCTCCCCTTCGTTCGCTTCCTTTTATTTACCTTCTTTCTTTCTCTTTTTATTTTTATGGGAAAGATTTTACAGGTATTAACTCGAATATGCTGAGGTTAAACTGTAAAATGAAGAAACGGTTTTAAATAAATTCCCAAATAATGTAACTTAAATAATTAAAATAATTCCTAAGTAATATAAATAATAATCAAAGTATGCTCAAACTTTTTTTACGTTCAAAATCGTGCTATATTGGTAGTAAGAACTCATCTTCGAAACGGTGGGTTCCAGATTCGAAACCCAATTTCATTCAAGAACCTTCGTGTTAGTAAGTCTGGTACAAATCAAAGCCTTTGGGGTCGAATATCATCCAGCTGGCGAGTCCGGTAGTTTGGAGAAGGATAGCTAGTTAGAACATTACTTATATTATCTGTTGTTTTTTATGGCACTTGCCATGGTCAGGCTCGCTGAGGTAGTCAGCGATATAAGCCGTATCAGCATCTCTTGTTTTGTAGTAGCGCCAACTAGGGCCAAGAGTACGACTTTTGCTACTCACTCATCACATTCGTTTGAAGGGGGAGGGGCACAGTCACATACTTTACAGAAAGAACACAGAACAACCATGCCCAAACCGGAATTCGAACCCGCGACGCCCAGATCACGGGGAAGACCCGCTACCCCTATGCCAGGACACCAGCACTCATTTTATCTGATCGTGGTTTACATTTACGAGGTTCATATTCAAAATCCTCCAGCTGGCAAGTCCAGCAGTTTGAAGAACTATAGCCAGCTCAGGTATTACTCATATCTGACGGGGTTCACATCTGCGTGGTTACCGTTCCATTCTCCTAGCGGTGCTTTAAAATGAGACTTTAATATAACTAAGCTTAATTAGTACATCGTCTTCATAAATGCATTACTTCTGCCTTGATTCGGGTTCATTTTAAATTATTTCAATCTTTGTGAAATCGCAAATATTTAATATACTCCGGGGGGATTACAAGGGAAGGATATTTTTTTAAAATGTGAATTTGATTCGAAAAACGTCCAAAATTGAAAAATGCAACAGCCAATAAAATCAGGCATAGTTAAAAAAAATGAAACTTGATTTTGTGCTTTACCATAAAAAAAAAGGAAAGAAAGAAAAGTAATAAAGACTATCTCTAATACTGTCAATAATGAAAAAGAATTCTTGTGTGTATGTTTTGGCGCTCTACATGACAGAACGTAATGTGAACAATAATCAAATTTGCCACTAATATATTTTGGAGAATACGAATTTTCATCTTTCCCATATGTTTAGAGCGCAATTCCAGTAAAAGTATAGGCAAATTCTTTTCATACTCATATTATGCAGACGATAAGACAAAAAATAACTAAGCGAGAGAAAAATATTTTGTATTTTCGCCTATGGAGATAAAAGTGGCAATGGAGGTTAAATTTGAATGCCAAAAATATGCATAAAAGGAACTATATAAACGGAATATTTTATGTGAGTGACTAACATTAAATATACATTAAATCTCAAAAATATAATTTAAGCTTTTGCTTTTTACTTTTAATATTTAAAGGACTTTTTACACATTTAACAAACATTTATGGACTTAATAATTCAGACTTTATTTTTTAGAACTCTTTGATTTTCATTTTATAATTTAATTTTCAAAATATGTTTCACATGTTATCTTTGTATATAAAAATGTTATACACATTTTTAAAATGTTACGATTGAGTCATAAATGTAGCATCAAACTATCTGACATGCAGTGCTATATTGTCCTTTAAATTGGTTCAACTATCTATATTTCTGAACCACAAAAACTATTTTAAACGTTGAATTCACAGTCCTCACTTTAATTAGGACAGTTTGTTATCGACGCTAACAAGTAGCACCTGGGGGAAAAAATTTAATCACTCGCGTGATATTCGAAATTAACTGATTAACATTTTGTTTTTCCAGCACCCCACAAATTCTGAAGCTTCTCTTATTCTTCATTCCCTATAATAGCATCCCAAGGGTCATTTTAAGCATAATTATCAAATAGAGCAGCGGCAATGGTCTCCTGTGGACTTTCTCGCTTATTTCCCTACATGACAGAACGTATGAGAGGATGATGACGTATGAGAGGAAGATGACAGACAGAGGAATGAGAGGATCATTGTCTTTAACTTGATAGTTTAGTAAAGAAAATCAATGCGTTACGGAGCCTAACCTCATCCACATGATTCATTTTATTTAAAAGTTAATGCGTTATTTTAATCAATCATTCAAATTTTACCCCCCTGACTCACAGTGTATTTGAGTCATTAAGCTTTCCTTCAATGTATTTTATCCCAAAATCGACAGAAATTCACTGCTTTTGGTCGTCAAACCTCATATTCTTCTAATTTATGTTTTGAGCTATCGAATTCCAGACAGAAAAAAATTTCAAAAAATGTCCCTACGAGTTCAAGAACAGTATTTGAATTTCCAACTTGAGAAAGTCAGGCGTCTGCTTGGAAATGCTGATCTAAAGAAGTGCAAGCAGTTCCGTTTAGAGCGAATGCCTATCATAAATCATATATCTATCTATCTATCAGAAACCTGTAATCTACAGGCTCCGTCGAGGATGTGTGTGACGTAATTGCCGCGCCTCTCATCATCCGGGTATGACGCGTGAAGCTTCTAAAGAAGCTATCCCCTCTTTCTCTTTAGAACGTTCTCATGCATACCGCCTCTGTGAAGCGCGTAATAAAAATCAAATGGTTAATTAAAAAAAAATTAAATTGAAAATAAAGTTATTTTTCTTGAAAGTCTCAGTAATTGGCGTCACGACAAAATACGCGCAACCCTAAGATCGGAAGAATAAACAAAACAATTATTAACCTATTTCAAAGCAGTTTTGTGAAAAAAATCTACAAATTATAAACTATTAAAATAATAACTTTGGTTAGGTTGATGTTACTTTCAATGCGTTCACATCACTTATTCGATTATTTAATAATAATTTAAAAATTACAAAGTTTTATTTAAATAATTGTGTATGCAAATGTGGAAGTTGAGCAGTTTTGAACATAATAACGCATTCACTATTAAAATAAAAGATTTAAATTTAAACATGGGAATGGTATGGTACCGTTCTTCGAGGTTCGTGTAGATTGAGAATGGGTAAAACAATCTCTCGAAAATCACAAGATTCGTAAAAATCTCTTGAAGATGCTGGAAATTTCAGCTGTTAAGAGTCACAATTCGCTGCTTTTAAAACAAGTCTTTTTATATACTAGAATATGACAGTATTTATAGAAATATTAGCAAAAATTCAGTATGGAAGTCAATAAGAATGAAGAACAGCAAAATTAAACAGCAACCGGTAACCAAAACGAAATCCAAAACGTAAATTAATTGTGAATATCACTTAATTGTATCTCGGTTCATCGTGCGGTGTTAGGCAACGGCAGATGTATAACGGGATTTATTTATTTTTTCTTTTTCTTGTTTTATGCGAATACGCTTGAGTATGAAAAAGCTGAAAAGTGAAATAAAATTACGAATTTGATCTGAATTAATACTTTTTGCTTTTATGGCAACTGGCAACTTAACAACCTTCTGATAACCGCAATTATTTTTCTATAATGGTATCATTTAGTTAGTGAACAGAAAACGGTTTATTCCAAAATGAGATACGTAAAACATGTATTTTTATATAATAGATATACTATATTTTATTTTATTATAAAATATAATATTTTATTATTATAGTATTTATAGAAATATTAACGAAAATTCCGTATGATTGTGAAAAAGAATAAAGAGCAGCAAAAATTCACACTATATAATAACAAAAACGAAATCGAAAGCGGAAATGAGTTACGAATATCGATTTATTGTATCGCGATTTATCGTCAACCATTATTCATGATCTTGATTTCAATAAATCGATATTTTTCAAAAATTGTCATCGGAAAATAAATCGTTTTTTATCGATAAATCGAAAAAAGGCACGGCCTTAGAGGTGACAGAAAGTTAATGTCAAAGTAACCACGATTTAAAAACAAGCTTTAAAACTGAGACATACAATAGGCCAACATAGACAAAACACTTCTTTTGTAAATCTTAAAGAATCCTTTTCTCAGGCTTGAATACATAACAAAATACAAATCTCAATCTTTTTTTTTATACTAAGCAACAAAATACAAATTTAATGAAGCGCTTCTTTATGCCGTCTGCTCCTGAACTCGGGTGATTCTGAAATGCTAAATAACTGCGATGTGACATATTTCATCTTTCCTCGACAGTAAATAGCTTTATTCTCTACTTCACGTGGTGTTTATTGGCCCATTCCACGGTTCATGGTTTTCGTGTGACAAAATAAACGTTGGCAACTGCGACAAACCATCGTACAACAATGGGACGGGGGATGACTCCATTCATAAAAATGTATTGCACACAAACGCTGCTTTCGGTCGTCTTTTTTCGAAAATTTTATCGTTGTCGTTTATTTCGGTTTTTATTTATATTTTCCCCCTCATCAGAAATGGAACGCTGGGCAGCCTTTCACCTGCATCCTTCAACCACGGAAAGTACTTGTCGGGATTGTCAGCATTCAGTTCAAGGACAAATCCGAGCATTGAAATTAGGATTCGTTTAGGCACGCTGCTGGTTTTTAATAAAGAAAACAACGCAATAAAATGTGCAGCTGCTCTATCAAAACAAAAGGTTTGTATTCATTTCTTGATAGATCTATTATCTCCTCATCTGTGTCACTTAAATATTTGCACGGTTAGGCTTTGATTAAATCAGATATCGGCCCATTTTTGAGACAATAGCGATAAATCCATCCAATTTCAACCCTTTAGAAATTGTTACAAAAGACTTTTAAAATATTTTTTTAGTGAAGTATAGTCAGAATATGTTATAATATCTTTAATAATTATGCATTATCAAATTTGTAATAAAACGTAATAATTAAAAAAAATTGCCCCCCCCCCAAAAAAAAACCTATCGAAAGCAGCCTGCCTGACATTATCTTCCATACATTCAAATACAAATATCATCTTTCTTCACAATTTAAAATTGAGGATCTTCGACAACACCATGAGAGTTCAAATTTTTATTTTCAGAATTCCTCTTTTGAGAATTTTGTGCTTTCTATCATAAAATGGCATTTAAAAATCCGAATATGCGTTTTAGATGTGTATTTTTCAACTAATTGAAACCAAAATTTGAAACAGAATTATAATGACGCTATAAATATTACACTTACAATTTCATTAATTTAAGACATTGCTTTTTTGAGTAATTACAATTACAGGAATCAGAAAGTACAGATAAAAAAGACGATTAGTTCCTCTAGGAATTTGGTTCCAAACTTGATGTTGATTTTCTCTTTAGACTATACATCTGTCCACCATGATTTATCCATCTAGTTCTTCAGGTTTTATTTTTATGTGCACTCGAGCAATGCGATGTAGATTTTTTCCGAATGAATTTTATATAAAATTTGACGAAATCAACGAATTTTGTATGAAGTCCATGAACCAAATTTCATCCATCTAGCTGAAAGTGTTTTGAGTGCCTATAAACAAACATAATTCCAGAAAATTTATTTTTCGTACTCGAGTTGTTCTGAAGACATGAAAAATTATAATATAATTCAATTTTTTTGATAATTACAATATTTGCTCTAAATAAAAATGGCTAAAAAGAGATTTTATCTTTTCAAATACAATGATGTGCCTGATTTGGCTTTTGAATTACAGAATTTTTAGTATTAAATCTCTAATGAAGTCATAGTAGAAATTAATTTAATAACAATTCATTTGGACATGCTGTAGTATATCTTAGGTATTTTCTGCTTTCTTATAAGAAGAGTAATACTTCACAGGATGTGTCACCGAACAGAATATTAAATAACTTATACATGAAGGACTAATGATTCTGAATATTGAATTAGCCTTTTGGGGAGAGTCTTTCTATGTCCGAAATTTATCAATCCTTTTTATTTTCTTGTATGCAAATTATACAAAATGAAGAGTTTTAATCGTCGAAAAATTCGAACGCGACATTTTGATGAATTCGAACGTTCGAGATTTCTATGAGTTCGAAAAACACTTATTTGGAATTATATCTGTGAATATGATAATTTGAAAACAGTTGAGTCAGACGAAATAAAATTTGATTCATGGACTTCACACAAAATTTGTAGATTTCTTTCAAATTTTAAATTAAATTCATTCGTAGAAAATTTGTATCAGGGAGTTTAAGAACAAGTCAAAAAGATAACAACATAATGCATTAGATAAAATTTAGCACAAATGTTTAGAGCCTAAAATGTTGATCCGTATCAAATATGGAATCTTACCCGTCAAGGGTAAGTCGGTAAATCTATGATTTTTAAATGCATATAATAGCTGAAAAAAAAATTATAATGGATAAATTCAAAGATGTAAATAAATAAAACTTTGTATGTGTTCTTTGCTAGTAATTATATTCTACATCAAATTTTCGTCACATCCTGGGGAAAAAAAGTATTCACAATGCATATTCGATTTTCTTCTACTACTTATGTATCAGTTACACACACAAGCGATTGGGCCACGGTGGCTTGGTGGTAAGTTGTAGGGTTGCAGATTAGACATCTAATTCCACCGAAGAACCATCGTGTAAGGGGGGTCTTTTGTACGTTAAATTCGTTAAAGCTAAACGTCCTCCAGCTGATGTGGTGTGGAGAGGGGAGTACTAACTCAATAGTCGTCCTCGTCATCTGACGGCGGTTCAAAATTACGAGGTCCGTCGCAAAATAACCCTAGAGTTACTTTACAACGGGACGTTACTATAACTGACACGCAAGCGATTAATCAATAAATATCGCAGTAAAAACGTTAGCAAAAATTCAGAAAAAAAAATGTTTGACAATGCTGAACAAATACTATCTTTTTTTAGCTCTACTACAAAACGAGCGATAATAATAATAATAATAATTTGAATTATTTGCTCCTTGGCTATAACACGTCATGGGATGAGTCAAGTATGTTCCAGTGCATTTTCTATTTAACTCGAGATATTCATCTCATTGAAGCACTGATGGACTAAAATACGTGCAAATATTTGTTGATAATATAGGTAAGACTTCGGATATGTTTTTTTGTATGAATTTACCTTCTTTAATTGATACAGCTTTTTAGTAATAAGTAATTTAAATTAATTATATTATTATGGATTTAAAAATCAATAAAAGATTTTAATAGTTTTAATTTTGCATACCAGTAGTCTAAATCACCTGAAATGGTTTGAAAGGGAAATACTTGGCTCATTAAACGTGACTGACATGTTACTTAACATGCTGATTAATGTGTATTTCAGACGGATCATATCAGTGCAGATTGTTAAATGTTATCTAAGAAATTGGTTGAAATATTCATGTTAGTTATAAGATTAAAATCAACCTCATATAAAACTCTTAATTTCTTAAAAAATCTAATTTTGATTTAAGTTTACCGCACAGACTCGAAGCTACGATTCTGAGATCACGATGTCAGTAAATCGGCCCCTCAAAATAATAACAGAAAAAAAATTAATGTGGTAAAACTGTATTGATTTATTTTTGCAACAATAACAAAAAACAAGTAATATATAAAAAATTAAAAAGTCAATTCCTACTCAAGTAAACAAAGAAACATTTTATTTTAGTTATTTTTATTAAATTATTACAATTAATATAAATATGCATATACATATTACAGAATCACAATACCAAGTGGCAAAATAGAGAGCAAATTTCCTTGCAATTTCCATTCTTCTTCTCACATTTACTTCTCGACACGTAAAGGAATTTCTCTCAATTCTAAGATTAGATAAGAGAAATGACCATCTATTAGCGACAAAGATTTAAAGGAGAAAAATCGGATTTGGGATCAAATCGGATTGGAACCAATCAAAATTTTCTTCAATTTTATTTTTTGAGAAAAATTAATTCTATCCACTAAAGTCTCAACTAATAACTCGAAAATCATTTGGATAAAACGTGCACTTAACCCTTTGCCGCCCGATGTCGAGTGTGACTCGACATTCAAGACTATGCATCATATTTTGACGTTTTATTTATTTAACTTTCAAATTTCATCGTTAAAAACGCCTACATAATGGTTAAGAGATGTAGATCAATTTTTTAAAGAAATTCGACTTAAAACAAATTATGTATATTTATTTTTCATAGCAGTAAACAAATCTTTGCATTAGGTGAATACTTTTGCATCTAATTATTTTTCGAGGTGCAAAGGGTTAAAGCAAAAATTTTCAAAAAATTATTAGTTTTCGTAAAAATTGAACTCGCATTTTTCACTTTCAAGAGAAACATAATAAAATCCTTGCATTTTTCTGATTGATTATTTCAGTTTTCATTACAAACTACTAAAACTCTACTTAAAGTATTAAAAATTAATTAAATATAATGAATGTAGGAATATTTGAAGGAAAAAAAAACTGTATAATCATCAAGTGTCATCTACGACAAGTTTTAAAAAATGTATTTGAAATTGAGTGGATGAAAACGATTGAAAATTTTATAAACGATTGAAATTTTATTAACGATTTTATGAACGATTGAAAATTTGAACAAGATATATATATAAGTGGATAGGAAGAGTGTGAATTAATAGTAGGAATTGAGAAAAAAGGTCGTGGACATTTACTTTTAAAAACATGACAAACTGAAAAGTGCAGATCTAAGTTTCTATCTTTTACTGTCTTGAACATAAACGATCTTGTTTTAATTTAAACTCATGCTTAAGCTCAAGGTCAGCATTATGTCTTTTCCCTGGTTATTGCACAGCAGAAAGGTTAAAACTAGTCATGGTAACGCGAATCGAAAAAGCGACGTTCATAAGCCATTTCCATAATTGCTCCGAACGAATAAACGGTCAATGAGCGAAGATGACGACTTAATTGACGTCCTACGCCCGGTTCAAATCCTCGTCTCATTAACTTGGATCCGTTAGCGAACGGAAAAGCCTAGTGGCTCAAAGAAAAAGAAAAAAAGATATTCAGTGTCTTTCTTTTTGAACTGCGGGAAATCTTTTGAATCCCAACAAAGTACCCTTTTTTGTTCGTGTAAGACCCATTCTTGCCATATTCGGATAGGTTGTCTTCGTTATGAGGCTATTTTACTTATTCAGTTATTTTTATACGAGCAAAAGAAGAAATTTGTTTCTGAAAAAGTGGAGTTTTCAGTAGACGGTTAAGGACGCGAAATCTTTAAAATGACACCATTTTTCAATGCTCGATGAAATGCATTTTTTTACTAAGAAAAGAATGCTAAATTGCTCAATATTAATGTTTTAAGTGTGTATTTAAAATTTTGTTTGCTTTTTCAAATAATTCGAATTTTTAAAATTTCAGCTTTTTTTAAAGTTTTAAAAATGTTGAACATATGTTAAGAATATTAAATAATAGGAATAATAATATAAATATTAATTATAAATATAATAATTCCATAAATAAAATTCTCTATTCAAGCTGGATTTGTTTTCGACATACAATTGCATACTGATACAGCTCTCTGTTTATTTTCACATTAAAAATTTTTTTACCCTTAAGTTAACTCTTTGTATTCCGAAAAATAATTAGATGCAAAATTGTTGACCTAATACAAAGATTTGTTTATTGCCATGAAAAATAAATTTATATAATTCTTTTTTTAAGTCGAATTTCTTTGAAAAATTAATCTACATCTCTTAAAATATACATCATAATCTACATCTCTCCATTATGTAGGCGTTTTAAACAATTAAATTTGAATAACAAATAAATAAAACGACAAAATCACAGTCTTGAATGTCGAGTCACATTCGCCATTGGATCGCAAAGGATTAATAATTTGTTTTCTACAATTGTTTAAGTTATATTAACTTTGAGAAAATGGATGTATTTCCATATATCATTCAAGTAGTTTTACAAAACCATTGGACTTTGAACCAGCGCATTTAATTCCTAAATATTTCTTCAAATATTTTTATTAAGAAAGTGGTTTTTATAATTTTAATCGGAAT
Source organism: Argiope argentata (assembly GCA_026289955.1). Classification (NCBI taxonomy): domain Eukaryota; kingdom Metazoa; phylum Arthropoda; class Arachnida; order Araneae; family Araneidae; genus Argiope; species Argiope argentata. The sequence goes on from JAOUZG010033182.1 coordinate 2,080,508, forward strand.
TTATAATTTTTTTCAATAATTTTAAAACTTTTAAATGTATTAAAAAATGTTAAAATCACTTTAAATTTTAATAAATTAGTTTTATGCTAGTAAAAATGTAATTCCCATAAAATAAAAAAATAAATCTAATTTCAGCAATACTTTTCATTGTTTTTGTAACGATACATATACTTACAGGCATAGCGAAGACATCAAATATATCTTTGGTTTAGAATTTATTGCTGATATATAATAAAGAAAAAAAATTTAATAAAATAAAGGCAGACGATTATTTTAATCAGGAATCATATTTTTAAATTTATTTCAAATTATCTTCTTAAATGGCTTCTCGATTTGAAATAAAAATTTAATTAATCAAAAAGTGAGTAAAAAATCGTATTCTTGATATTTGTTTATGAATTTGTTCTAAACTCACATATTTTTACAGTAAAATAGGAAGGACCTTAATAAACATAAAATTTTTAAGAATAATTTATTTTATAAATTTAAAAGTATTTTTTGTGCTGATAAATTATTGCTCCGAAATAAACTACTTTTGAGAATTTTATGCAATTAATTGGAACGAAAAAAGAAAAAAGGTTTAAAAAGCCTTCTGAAAACATGATAATTTTATTTTTTTCTGGCTGTGAATACGTTAAAAAATAAATTTTTAAAATGTGAGTAATTACTTTTGCATTTTGGCAAAATAAACGAAAAAACTTTAGAAATCAAGGTCCTTTTGATGAAATGAATTAAATATGTTGGGAAATACTCATGTTTGAAAATTAAATGGATAATGATTTATTTCGAAAATATTTAAATTATATGGCAGTATTTTTGCTCAATTTTAGACGAAAAGCTTGATTTGGGTGGGGAAATTGTGATTGTTAAAAATTCAATCACGAACTTTTAATTAGTTTGTTTTTTAGATCGCTCTTTTAGGAAAGGGTAATTTTAGAATTTTGTTTGTGTGCGTCTTTCCTTCATTAAGCCTGTATTTTAAGCATGATAATTGAAACTGTAATGCATTAAATAAATAAAATTTGATATGTTTTTTTATATAAATATAGTAACTGACTTAAATATTGAGTAATATCCCTTTACTGAAAAATTATTTCCTAAATACATGCTAGATGTTTTCCACTCTGTTATGGAACATAAAGAAAAATTGAGTTGCCACCTATAAAAAATTATTTAACATTCAAATTGTCTTTGATTTCTCATTTTAAGTTATTACATTCAAAGGCTTAAGCAAAGAATTTCAAATAAAAATATTAACTTCTTTCACTAAAACGGCGTGTCTATTATAAGTGCACCAAATTATTGGGTTTTTAGTATTTAAATCTGAAATTAATTGAAAATTTTACGTTATTAAAAATGCAAGAATCATTTCATAAAACCTCAATATATGTTATTATAAGGAATGGTATAAGAGTAAATACCCGAAATAGAATGTGCCGTTTAATTAGGTGAGGTTAGACTAGAAAAATTCGCAGATGAAGAAGTTAAATATGTGTTTTACGCAAGTTTTTGCGGTTGGAATTTTTTTTAAAAATATATATTTTTTTATTTGTTGAATTGAGAGAAAAAATATGTTGGTAATATAATCCCTATCTATTAAACAGATTTTTTTAAAAAGCTTAAAAAATATTGAATCGCTTCCGTAGGATAATGTGTCCCAGTACTAATCTATTATAATAAAAATGGACCTCGAAATGCGTTGCTAAGCGCAAAACTAGAGAACGGCTCGACCGATTCGGCTAATTTTTATTTTAATATTTTAGTTAAGACACGAGGATGGTTCTTATGGAGATAAAAAATGAAAAAACTGCGAGGAAAATAGTTAAAACGACACTTTTCTTACTTTCCCGCCAAAAATCTTCATTTCCTTCCCCCACACCGAGTAAGATAGCAGGAAGTAATAAATTATCATTTGTTTAGAAAAAATGGGCGAAGTCAGTTGGTTTTCATTCATAGATAACGGGATGTTTAAAAAAGAAAGAAAATAGTTGCTTTTATTAATAGTCTGTATGAATATTTAATCTATGCCTGCTCAAAATAAAATATGGGTAGGGAAGAAAAAAAAAAGAATAACAAAGTGAAAATAGGGTTTGTAGAAACAATATCAGTGAAGAAAAAAAATGATAGAAAAAAAAAGAAAAGAAAGAAAAGAAAAGAAGGATGTGTGTGTTTCAATATTATTTCTTCTGTGCGCGGCATTTTCCAAGCTGTTTAATTTTTAGCATCTCTTGAAAATCAATTGTGTCTTCATTTGTTTAGTGTTTTTACATTCATGAAAATTTGAATCTCATTATTCTATAAAAACGTAGAATTTTAGACCTTTCCCTCCACCATTTAAGTAAAATATCAATTCCGGGACAATCATTGCTCGGATAGAAAGAGAAAGATGAATAGCACAATGAACACAGCATCTGAAGAAAATAATACTCTAAATGAATTATATGATTATCAAAATTTGTTTGGTTTAAAAATATTTTGTTGAAAAACCTGTTATGAGACACAGCTACATAAAATATTATATGAAAATTTTTGCGAGCATTAATACTGGCGAACCGACTGGTCGCCAAGGGCGGCTAGTATAAAATATAATTTAAAGGCGTAGAAAAATGACAAGAAGCGTCTTTTAGATGTTTTAGGGAATATTTTTGAAATAATATCACCAAAGTTTAGAAATAAAACAATCTAAATTTCATATTACTACTTATTGTAACAGCAAACGCCGAGGTAAAAAGAGATACGTCAATTTACGAGCATACACTCTTTCTCAATGCAGAAAGCAACAACAGATTTATTTTGTAATACATGTTTCAAAAATATCCAACGATGCGTATAAAAAATATTACTCAATGAAATAACAAATAGAGAAGAACTGAGTGCATACTTATTAAAATCTGAGGATCAAGTGACGGAAATTTCACAATATATTTTTGAAACTGAAATTTTAGAAATTGATAACCAATCTTTAAGTTCTGTGTTTATATTTAAATTCGAATATCAAACGATTCCGATGTTCCAAATGCGTAATATTTATTTTTCACGCTTTTATTAAGTCATTCGACAGAGTTTTGCAAACGATTTCTCATTTATTTACTCATGTATTAGAATTTTGAATTTCTGAATAATTTTCGATGAGAATACAACGTTTTGATGGTTTATAAAAAAATTGTTTAATTTTGATTCAGTATGTGTTATTCCTTTAGAAATGAATACACGATTCAGAAGTAGCAATAATAATAAATCTTATAAAAAATAGAATTATTAAAAAATTCACAAGTTTAAGCTCACTTTTATTAGCATAGTAATCTGATATTTTAAATATATATATTAAAGATATTTTATATGTAGAAGATTTTATATTTAATATATATATATATATATATATATATATATATATATATATATATATATATATATATATATAAATAAAATATGAATTATAAGAGGAAAAATAAATAACAGATGAAAGGAAAATCTTAAATTTTAATTTAAAATAGAAAGATATTATAAATGCAATGAAATTTCATTTTACTTAGAGAATCTATATCAGTATTTCATACTTTTATGTTACACAGTTCGCTTTGAATTTCAAATTTTTCATAAGAATTTATTTCGATTTAATTCGATAGTAAAAGCTTTCTTTTTAAAAACTTTTTTTTTCTTTTTCATTTAAATATAGAAAAAAAATAATGTAATCATTAAAAAAAATTCGAATTCGAAATTTCGAAAAATCTGCACGCTTCAAACCTCCCGAAAACGAAAAGAGCATTATTTACATAATGTATGTCTGCGACAAGATAGTTGGAACATTCCAAGAGCTAGACAGATAAAATGTGTTGTATCGATTTGTGACCAAATTCCTGTCAAATTTTGAAAAAAAAAATCTATTCAGAAATTCGATTCGATTTGCTGTTGAATACAAATGAACTGTTTAAGGAGCTAGATAGATTGTGCTTGGTACAAAGATCTAAATTATACATTCATATCAAATTTTGAATCAAATGCGTACACGATGGTTGTCTCTCTGTCTGAACCTTTCCATGCATGTAAAGGGAAAAGAAAAGGACTCAAAAATACAACTATTTAAAACAATGAAATTTATCTTATAAACTTTTTTTTAACTAAAACTGTAGTTCTGTTTTAAATGGTTGGATGGAGGGAATATATTTTCATTTTAATTAGTCAAAAAAAGGGATCGAAAATCAATATATCCACGATAAATTCAGTAAAATTTTTAGATTCAAGGCCAAATAACTATAATTCGTGATTTTTGTAATTCTTTTTACAAACAAATCTTGCATAACAAAGAAAACAGAATGTAAAAAAAACACAACTCGTTTAACAAACGATGTTTCGCAGAACGAGTTGCAAAAAGATAATATGAACCTACATGCTGGATTACCTTGTTTCAATCTGCCTTGAACGCTTGTTTGAAGAGGTTTTGGAAAAAAAGAAGTTATGGAAGAAGTTTTGGCCGGATAGCGTTGTCGATCACGACTCCAAGGAGTTTGTACAAGTGCCTGTGGAATTTTAATCGTTGAGGTTTTGCCTCTGGCCGAGATTACGGGGCTGGAGAAGAATAGAAATGACATCAATGAGGTGGAGAAAAAACATAGCCAAAAGAACCTAAGAATTTCTAGGGCTGCGTTCTATGTCACATCAAAAAGTTGCAGAGGAAATTTAATCAGGAGAGAAATAAATAATAGATGCAACAAAGTAAGAAACTCCAATTAAATTAGGGAAACGATGAATTCATAGGAAATCATTGCATATTATTTTGAAAAGCATCGCGCTGATTAAGCAGTATCTATGTACACTGCACATTTATTTAACGATAATGCTATTTCCCATTTTCGACAAGTTTTGAAGCTTATCCAGAGACAGAAGACAATTTTCTTGCAGAAAAAATGCATTATAATAAATAAATTATGCTATCTTAAATTTGAATATATTTTTTTCGGAATGGAATGTTTTGTCTAATTTTATATGAATTCCTGAGATAAAAAAATGTATTTCGCTTATTGAATATTTTGCATCAGTGCTAGTAAGATTCTAAAACAAATTATGATTCTTAGGTGAGATATCATTGTACAGCGTTGTTTTTGTTGTTTTTAATGGCACTTGTTACTAGACAAGCTGGCTGTTAAAGTCAGTGATTTTAAGCCCAGTTTTAGCGTCTCTGATTTTTTAGTAGCGCCATCTAGGACCAAGAGTACGTCTTTGCTACTCATGCGTCACAACATTCGCCTGCACAACCCCCTTTTTACAGGGGGACAGAGGGATCGTTCACACACTTGACAGATAGAACAAAGGGGAAGAACAACCATGGCCAAACAGGACTCCACCCCGGTTCGCCCAGATCAGGGGAAGAATCGTTACCCCTATGCCAGGACGTCCAGGATAAGAATTTTTTTCTGGAAATCTTAGAGGAAATTGCAGAGAAATCATTCTCACTGACTCATTTTTATAATTTCTTTTAAATTAATTATATGTCGTACTGATACAGTCCGCCAAATAAAAAAAAAGAAAATTGAAAGCGAACTGAATTCTTCTGAAAAATAAACTGTCATGTTAAATTTGCGACCACAAATATCTTTGCGGGAAATCTATTTAATCGTTTGACTGATCTTGTAAGAGTATGTTATTGTGCACACTTCTTTATTTCTCAAGGACGGTCATTAAAAGAAATTAAAAGCTATTATTTGGAGTCCTTGAGTTTATTTCTAATCTATCACTCAATTTTAAAAAAATGAAAACACTTTTTTAAAAACTTGTTAATTGTTTTAGATTTAAACGAATCAAATGTTTTCAAATATCACTTTTTTTTTCTGTACATACCCTTGATCCAAAGTGTTAACTTCATTCATTCATTGCTTGTCCACTTTTCGGAGCTAGTACCAAATTCAAACAGTGACGAAATAGCAAATATTTATTTTTCTGCTAACTCTTATAAACCTTTTAAAATAGATGTGAGTAAAAATGATTCTTAAATGAGTAATTTATTTGAATAACAATTAACAGTCAAGCTATTTTAACAGTAAAATAGATAAGAACTAAAGATCTTTAAAGAGAGATCTGTCAAGGAAAAAAAAAAACGCCTTTTAAAAGATTTTTAAAGAACCTTCAGTTCGGAATATCCTACCAGTTTAAATTTTTAAGTCTATTTTCTTCCGTCTTAATATTATTATTTCGGAGAATTTTCTCTTGATTATAGCAACAATTGAATGTGTGCAAAAAATGTATTGAATATTGCCACAACAGTGGCGCTTATAAACGCAATAACTAAAGAAATGAAATTGTAGTAAAATTTATTTTAAGTTAGTTTTTAAAATTTATATAAAGTGGAGAAAACACATCACAGAAATAAAACTGATATTACTGAAAAGAGAACTTTAATACTTGGAAGTGATATAAAAATGACTTTTGTACTATCACAGGCTTCTAAATTATTGCATGAAAATGTAAAGTTTTCAATTTATTAATTAAAACTTAATTACTTAATTAAAATATTAATAATGCTCTAAAATCTATTTTTAATGAGCCTTTACTATCCAAAAAGTAATACTCCCGGAGGGGGTTACTCGAAATGAGGATGAGATGCTTCCGCCATGGTGGTTGGATCTCGCCACTCTGGAGGTTACACTAATAGGTGGGGGTCTGGCATCTCTCATCAATGATGGGGCGTACTTCCTACAGGAAGGGTTGTACCGTGGCCTGTGATGACCCTTAGGACACAACCACAGTTCCCACAATTGTTGCTGTTGTGGTGGTCGCTTCATTCAATTTAATGGTTTAAATCCGTGTCCCTTCGTGGGGTGTTGGAAACTCTTACCCACCCCTCAAAAAACACTCAGCTAAATTTGGTGTTTCAGATACAATGCTCTGTAGAGCACATGGAATGATTTTACATCATATATGTTGACAGTTTACAGATAGTCTTGTCCATGGCAAGTGCCATAGGTAACAACAACAACACTCATTTTCACATCCTCTGAAATGAAAAGCATTCTGGATCAAGAAATATATGATGGTAAAAAATATAAATTAAAATAGTAATAATAAACGAAAAATCTAGTAAAAATCTTTTTTTCTTTAATCTTGAAAATCTTTATCACATATAGAACAATAGAATCAATCCTAGAATGCCTAATAGTGGATAGAATTTGATTACCGCTTTATTGACTTTTTAAAGAAAATATATTTATGTACCTGGAATAATAGGGATTTATAATACAATTAAAAAATTCATTAATCCATTAGGTACTTTTCTGTTAGCCGGGTGCCAAGGAAAAATCGCCAAATTACTTTGGCGGAATTCTACATTATTTGGTGATTTTACGATGACGCCCGGCTAACGGAAAAGTACCATCCAGTAATAACGTCATTAAACGCAGGGTAATCATCAAGTCTTTTCGTAATTACAAAAAAAAATGAGACACTGAATAAAATATTATAAAAAAATTTCTACAGGAAATAGTTTCTTCATTTTTTTAGTCCAAAAAACGGCGCAATTAATGCACGCTTAATGATTTTGAATTTAATTGTTATCAAACTGGCGTCAACGAATGAAAAAGTTGATGTATTCTTTAGTTGATTGAACCGAAATCGGATATTACTGATCATTGTGAGTTTTCGGGTCTCATAAAACTTATGATTGTTTGCAACGCAAGCTAAAATATTGACTCAATCAAATAAAATCACAGATGCTATGTCTAGTATGACGGCCGAAATGTTAGACAATGCATGACGAGAATCGGAATATCGCCTTGATGTTCAACAAGCTATTAAGAATGTTCATAATAAAATTCACTTATTTAAGTGATTTTATTTAAAATTGTATAAATATTTAAAACTATTTTTGTTTTGGTAGTTTTGTATGCCAAAAAAATAAAATACCTCGCGCTATTACAGGAAACTATTGTGTCTACAAGACGTTGTAGCTTCTTTTTCAAAGATTAGAAAAGGGCAAAAGAGATGACCATCCTATTGTGTTGAAAGATATTAAGGTCAAAACCCGCTGATAAGGTTCCGTTTTTGGGCATCGGATAACATTGTTCACTATCTGTTATGTGGTGTATAAATGTATTACGTTCACGCATCATCCATCCGATTCCGGCAGACACGGGAATCAAGAGGTTCAATCTTCGATTACGAGTGTTGACAGGTCATCGAAGGTGGCATTTGCTTCAAATAGCCATTCAACTCTGTCGGATATCTGTTCGCCTCGCACTTTGCTCGAGCATTATCGATAGAAAATCATCTCACTTTTGACGACTGAAAGCAGTTTTGATACGCTGTTGCTTTATGGGTTTAAGAGTCACTTTATATAATTACTCTAAGTACAATCTCCAATTTTATCTTCATTGGATAACCGGGTTCTCTGAACTTCGATCTGGTAGGCTAGTTGGAGATGTAAAGGAAAGTATTGCATAAGAAAACAAACCAATAAAATTTTGAGAAAATAAAGGCGTTGTCCAGTATAAGTTAAAGGCCAGATATGATAATCTCGGGTTCTGAAGTGACGAATAATGGATTCGTGATTCGATTTCACTGTAAATCTGTCTTATTCACAGCATCAAATCTGTTTTTACCAAAATGTATCCTAAATATGATGCTAAGACGCATATGAGCTCACTTCTAATATGGAATGCTTCACGATTTTGTATATCACCCCTATGCGGGATAGATGTTGAACTTCGGTCTAATTCCTACTTTTTAAATTTAATTATTGCTAACACGTTCTGCTGATTTCGAAATCGTTGCTTGTTCCTGGAGCCAGCTTAGAATAGCTGTCTAAATCTGGAAAACGGAATGAGCACTGCCAATGGATATTCCAAAATCATGTGCAAAGTGTGCGTTGTTCACTCTGTTATTGCTGAGAACAATATCTTTCACCCACTGCACCATGTCTGATGTGCTCATCGTTGTTTGACTTCCTTGCCTTTTCACATCTGTGAGGCCGTCTTCGAATTGCTGACACCATTTCACAGTGGTTAGACGTGACATTACAAGTGGTCCATACACTGTCAATATTTCACGATGAATCCCCATATTCCTCAAACGTTTTGCCCACAAAAAACGCACTGTTCCGCGTACTTCAACGTTGGAGTAAGTTTCCAGCTGAAGCGTCATTTTTGTTCTTGTACTACACAGCAATGATTTTCACTATTCGGATGAAATTTCTATAGTTTAAAATCATGGAATTCAATTATCTATCCGCGCAAGCATAGCTCTTGTTTCGCCATGATGCCATTTGTGGAGAAACAAGTGTTACTTACTTTTTGAACACACTTTGTATGCATTTTTTGCAATCATAATTTGGGAAAAACAGGCACAAGTAGAAAGACCACATATCAAGTCGCCATATGCAAAGATTCTCCTATGTTTGTTAAATACTGGGTCACAAATTAGGTGTCACTATCGTATAGCTGTTACTCATATTTCATATTTACCGTTTATAGATTTTGTTTTTACAGAAATGGGGAGGCCTGAGTCGTTTTTTAGCTTTAGAATCCACCTAGACTCTCAACAGACACTCCAGACCATATACAGCAGTTACTTAAAGGTTATATTTAAAACTTCCCTATATTAATGTCTTCGGTCGGATATCTTCTCTGGAACGAAAGGCGGTGCTCGACACTTAAGGTTTTGACATTTAACCAGTTGACTGTTTCGACCTCTTTGGAAAATGTGTATCTAAATTGTGTAACAAAATTTTAGCGATGATGAGCATACTCGTCTAAGACAAAGTATGTGTAGTATGAAATTATGGTGTAAAGAAATGACCTTTACTTTTTATTTCAAGAATTCCATTTATTTATTTACTTAAGCTAATATGAGCGAAAAGGGACATAAAATATTAATTTACTATTTATATTAGCTGTTAGAAAATGGTATTGAGCAAATCATGGTGAGACGCATAATATTACGCATTATTTGTTCTTTTGATTTCGATTTGGCCTTAAATTATTTTAAATATCTTGAAATTTACAATATATCTGAATTTTTACTAAAATTGTAATTCAAATTGCACATTGTCATGACTTACTCCCTAACGAAAAAACTTGTTATAATGTAAAAAGTTGTGTTTTTCCATGACGAGTATACTCGTCTAAATCAGTTAATTGGTTAATATGATGTGGAAGTTTGTGAAACGTAGTACTGGTTCATGTACAGTCCTCGTTATTCTAATCTAGGCTGAAAAATTTCCAAAGTCCCAGCGTTTGATTAATGAATTAATTACAATTTATAATTAAATTAATGGATCATTACATTTTTTTAAATACTAAACAAAACCGATTTGTTTCTTATTATTTTAAAAATGCCAACAAGGAAGTTTTGCGCAATATGATTTTATTTATATTCTAAACAGTAATAAATAACATAAAGGTAGTATTAATTTTATAATTTTTGGGACATTTATGAGAAGTCACGACATTCTTGCTCATATTTGGATTCTCACCAAAACAGAAAACTTCAAACAGCTGTTCATCGGTCTGCACCGCCAAAGGCCTTGCCGAACACTCGTGTCAAAGTCATTCATGCACGACGGACAACCCTACCAGTTGCGCAAAGATATACAGGCGAAACACGTTCACCTAATGGATTGCGCAAGCTGGGTTTAATCTGCGAATTACCATCTTCGCCTTGCTGCTGCCGCGCGTGAGTGAACGCTCTTCCGTAGGCGGATGGGAAACGTCCCTGGTCAATATCACCTCGTTTCACGTCTTGCACCGAAGGAGGGGTGGGGAAAGAATATTGATTTCTTCTTTTATTGAGTGCCGGATACAAACACAACCCCGTTGCTAGGGAGCGGCAACAAGTTCCATTCACAGTTTTATGTTGTTTGATGGCTATGTACTATAAGAGAGCGTAACGGAATATTGGGAGGGGGTGGACGTAGACTCTCGATTAATATTCGAAGAGTTCCTGGATATATTCACATAGACAAATTGTTCTTTTTTACCTTCTCGTATGCTATTGTTGTTACTTATGTCACTTGCCTATTGACAAGGCCCCGCTGATACAGCAGTAGATTTAAGCCGAAAGGAACGTCTCTTGTTTTTGAAGCAGCGCCAACTAGGGCCAAGAGTACGACTTAGCTACACGCTCATCACATTTACTTGCACAGCCCTCTTTTTACAGGGGGGGCACAGTCACACATCTCACAGATAGCACCCGGTACAACCATGCCCAAGCCGGGACTCAAACCCAGGACTCCCAGAACACGAGGAAGACGCGCTACCTCTGTGCCAGAAAGCCGGCTTACTTTTTCGTACTCGTAGTGTAAAGAAAATATTGTAATCTTCCAGAAATTCGAACTCCAGATTTTGACAAATCGAGACCTTTCTGAATGCAAAAAACGCATTTTTAGAAAATGTTCGTTCTACTGTTTGAAAAAAAAAATAACTCGAAAATGCCTTGAGATAGACGTATGAATTTTGGTGTATGGTCTTTACATCAAATTTATAGATTTCTATCAGATTGTAAGGAAAATACGAGCTGGGAAAGTCTGTCTGTCCGGCTGTTTAAAATTCGAACTCGGGATTTTGATGACTTTCCACATTTTAGAACTCTCTGAATATGGAAAACGCATTTTTAGAAAATGTCCATCAGTCTATTTGAAACAAAAATAACTCGAAAATGCCTTGAGCTAGACGTATGAGTTTTGGTATATAATCTTTACATTCAATTTATAGATTTCTGTCAGACTATAAGCAAATTCCGTTCAGAGAAAGTCTGTCGATCCGGGTGTTTGAATGTCATCTAACAAGATAGCTATGAAACGGAAAGAGCTTGACGTGAAGAAATGTTTATATGAAATCTCTAACTCTGATTGCTAGAAGATAAAACCTCGAATGCTTGGAAATATATGTAAAGAACGAAATCTTTAAAAAAAATCGTGAAAAGAAATGTGGAACTTTTAATTTGAAACATTATAACATAAGGATGTGTGATATTCCTTTTGTTACGTTTTTAGCGCAGCGGGTTAGGATTGAATGGACTTTACTTGAGATCAGCATAAACAGATTTATTTACAGCTATTTACAAGTATTTACAGGATGACTTGATAAAATAAAACTTCAGATAAAAACAATAAAACTTACGCACAATAAAAACAGGCTTCAAAACAGATATCGTATAACACAGTAAACAGTAAATCACAGCGAGCTCAATAATACAATGTTAACAGCAAATATAAACACAGTTCACTAATAGCAAGCGATAAAAGTAATCCGCTAGTCCATCGAGACGCTTCTCTTCTGGAAGAAAACTCTAACTGCCGAAACTACGGCAACTCGTCCCTTATATAGCCGACCGAGCGAGCGCCCAAAAGCATGCGAGCAACGCGGCGCTTCACGTAAGATCAAGCGGCTACCAGACTATTCCTTTCGCCAAACCAACACGGCTGGAGTGAAGCTCATCGTCAAACGTCGCCAACTTCGACGTGCTTCCGAGGCGCTCGCCTGCTTGTAACACTTTGTTATATTTATTTTATAAATTTATTCTTTTAATCATATGGTAGGAAATAGCATACGTCCAAAGAAGTATGTAATGACATTGTAATGCACGTGGGTGGAAATAAAGCAAATAAAATGTTTATGTTGTCGAATAAACTTTAAAATATGTTTGAAAAATTATTAAATTTAAGCATAATTTATTTCAAAGAAACTGGTTTCATTGAGAAATCAATTTTTTAAAATCCTTAAAGGGCATTAGAATGGTTTTTATGTAACAATATGCTTCAAAATTGAAAGAAAACTATTTTAAAAAATGAAACCTTTGTCATAATGAGACACGGGAGAGGATTCTAAGAAGTGATTACGTGTCAAGTTTGGTACTTTAGGTACAAAGAATATACCCAATAGTATATTTTTCAAATTTTTTAAGCCTTTTTTAAGCATTTCACTATTTACAAGAAATAATGAACAAATGAGTATTCACTAAGCTAATAAACATATTAACGTAAAATAAATCCTTAAAATGTTAAAAACGTTCTGAAATGGGAAACTAAATTGATAATTATCTTATTGAATGAAGGGACATCTTAATATGCACTTCTTATCAATGCGAAAAAATCTTAATTTTACTACTAATTTTATCCAGAGAATAAATAAAATCTGAATTGGTGCTATGAACAAATTATGATGACTCTTTTATTAGTCCACAATAATGCTTTTACCTATTGTATGACTAACTATAGATATTGGACATTTCTATGACTAAATTAATTATTAATATATATTTTCTAATTATTCTTCTATTCTTTTACATTTATCGCTTAATAAATCTTACACCAATCACTGACAAATTCATGAAGGAGTCATTAGTGATGTTTTACAAGTTTGCGAAATGTCAACCAGCATATTTCATATTCAGAACATGAGCTGCATGTAATGGTATGCGTCGCTTACATGCTTTAAATGAAATATAAGGTTTGGGCGAAACGGCTACGCTTCCGTAAAACATTAAAGATTTAATGAATAGTTTATGCGGACACTGTGTCTTGAAAGTTTTACTGGATGGTCATTTTTTTGCTGAAAAGAATTGAATAAAAAAAGAGATACAAAAGAAAGAATAATCTAATTGTTGCTACTGACATCGTTGTCATGGTGATAATGATTGTTTGGGATTGGTTTTCTTTGCACCCAATTGCATTTCCTTTTGAACTAAATGTTCCTTTTGAACTAATAAGTAATATTTCATTTTTACTTTCATGTCTTGAGTAAAGTGGAGGCGTAATCTATGGGAACTGTAACATTAAATAAATCTTTATTGGCGAAATAACCACTTTAGTTTCTTTTCGGAGAAATTTATTTCTGTTCATCGTTTCTTAATGTTAAAATTTGGCACTGCCGATTGTGAAAGTAGGAATTTCGCAATTTTAGATGTGTTTAAGATTAATCTATTAATCAAAATAAGGAGACAATCGTAAATCAAAATTAACCAGAATTGGCCGCATTTCATATCTTAGAAGCAGGCGTATAATTTGAGAACAGACTTCGACATTTTGAATTAGGGTTAAGTGATTGAACAAGACGATATATGAATCGATAGGACCATCCTTTTACAAACTTATACATATATAAACAAAATCAGATCTCGAATATAT
>JAOUZG010033182.1:2094717-2142373 GCA_026289955.1 Argiope argentata
TATATATATATATATATATATATATATATATATATATATATATATGAATCCTCCTTTAGTGATAATATATGTAGTGGACAATCGGTTGCATAGATTAAAATAGTGATCTTCCGCACCTATATACATAGAAAATAGGTTGGTTCTAGTAATTAATTATTCGCTTGTAGAAATCAATGTCGATTTCCAATCATTTTATATGGATTAATCAAACATTATACGGCAAGTCAAGAGGTTGACTTTGATTCATTGAAATGTCATTAAATTTTTCCGAAGAATATTTTGAGAACTGATTCAATGTTAACATAAATTGGGGGGGGGGGGCAACTAAAGAATATTGAAAGAACGATTTGCAGTGTACCAATGAATAGTAGAGATGGCATCAAACATCGTGAAGACAATGACGATAAGATATATCAGAAACTTAATCCTTATCATTCCACAAAAATCTGTAACTTCTACGATTCTTCAGAATCAATATCATGCTGAATCTTTTGCTGGAACTTAATGAATATGAAAACCCTATCCAACGAATACTTGATAGCTCAACAGTCCCAATATCTTTTTAAGAAAGCATTAAAAAATAGCTATGAACGGATATTTTTCAGTATTGTACATTATTTTGATTTCTCTATTTCTAATTCAGGAATGATGCAATATGGTTTATATTTTCTGTTGCTCTTATTCATTTATAGAATTTACTAATGATTCGCCGATGTCCTCGAGCAGAAGTAGCACGTCTTCCCTGTGGTATGGGCGTCCTGGGTTCGAATCTCGGTTCAGGCATGGTTGTTCTTTATGTGTTCTATCTGTGCGATTTGTGAATGTCCTCCCCCCATGGAAAAAGGAGATAAGCAAGCGAATATTATGCGCGTGTAGTTAAGACGTTCTCTTGGCCCTAGTTGAAACTACTTAAATCAAGAAACGCACCCTCGGCTTAAAATCGCTGACTGCGTCAAGTGCTATTAGAAATAGCAGCAACTGATGATGATTCGGATGTAATGACCATTTCGGGTTGGACTAAAAGTGATCATTAGAAGCAGCGCCACTGTAGTTAAGTGGAGCTATAAACACATGTGCTATATTTACAAACATTGTTTGCTAAAAACCACTGAAATGAAACACCAAAACATTTCGTAATAAATACTCGCAGGTCTTAATAAAAAGTCGAATTCTTATTGCTTCCTTCGGAATATCAAATCAACCGTTACTAATATTTCCGCTACAAGGATTATACCAGAACTAAACCAATAAATAAATGTTTGAAATAGATTATGTGACATTTAGCATAGAAGTATATCGCTTTATTATCTATGTAACGAAAGAGATAAGGAGATTTACGTTGCTAATCTATCTTTTCGATCACATCTTTCAAAATAAATTTGTATTTCTGAAGTCCATTTTGGTCACAACTCACGCTTTTTTGCATTTCATTCACGTGACTTGTCTAAATGATATATCATATCTCCATGTTAAAAACGCATCTTTCCCATGGTGCTATTTCATTGATTATAAATTCATTTGATAAATAAGCAGCCATATAGAGTAACTATGCCGAATTAATACTGTGGGAATTTTAATTTCAAGTTCATTTACCAAATTTTTTATATCTCAGTACTACAAATTTTATTTATTTAAAATCTCATTACGTTTCAGCTATTGTATTCACATATATATGAATAAATAGAAAAATAATTTTCCTGTGAGTATACTTAATGTGGGTTTAAAATTTGATACAGATCGAGAAATTTGGTGTAATGGCTGCATATAAAATTAAATGTATCTATTTTTTATGTTTGGAATTTATTAAATTGTTCACGGACGAAAATTACCTATCAACTGATAATTTTCATTAAAAGTTTTATAGATATCTACAAATTGGAAGTAATGATCACTCATCACATTTCAATCCTTTAGCTCATTCCATTTTTGAATGTTGATTTTACTGACAAAGAGATAGTAATGCATTAGAAAAAAAGGAATCTCGGCGTGGATTTCTGCAAATATCCAATAAAATGTTTTGGTGATTACGAAATATTCTCTTAGTAAAATTTTCATGATAGAAAGTAAAAAAGTGAATTTTTCAAAAACGTTTCTTTTTTTCTGCGACTAATTCAGATATATATATATATATCCCAGGTTTTTAATATATTTTTATTGCATCTCGAGAGGCACACATTATATACAAGCTTCACGGATACAAAAGCAGGCGAAGGTAAAAAAAGGGCCTGAAATAATTTATCCCAGGTCTTATATACCATGATATTGTAATAAATCTGACACGTGTTGAATTTCGGTAGGAATTCTAACACGTGTTGACCTTGACAAGAGAAACGTAGCGATCCAGAAGAATCTGCTTACAATATTAATCTCTATCTCTTCGCTCTGCACGAGGAACTGATGGCACAGCATTTTGCAAAGCGTCATTTGATTTATTAACAGAATAAGTGGAATGGGATCAGGAAATAAGAGAATATTTTAGAATGAAGTCTACTATTGGCTAAATTAAGACAAAACTTTGGAATTAAATTACAACTGAAATTAGAGTTTAAAATATCATTACAAATATATACTGTTCATTCTCGGATCCAGGAAGCCTCTGAGCTTTTGCTTATACGTCGAACATTTATTGCATCAGGAAAGTGGTGAGAGTAAATAAAAAGATGTATGTATTTATCAATAAGGTAAACTCAGATCATTTGCTGAATTAGAAGTCATAATAATCATTAGCATAGGTAAAGTATTAGTGTTATTTATGCAATTAATGATTCACTGTCAGTAGGATTACAGATTCTTTTTTCAGCATAATTATGAAATTTCATTAAAATCGCATTACTTGTATGACGCAAATAAATGAACGGATATTTGTGTTCTCCAATCAAAGCATGACTCAATATTGCCTTTTTTCCCCCTTTTTATAATCATTAAGTGCGTTAATTGTCATTATGTCATTTTTGCAGATTAACGGGTCATTGTTATTCAAATTGCAATGACCTTGAAGTTACTTCTACAGTGTTATTTATCGGGTCATTTACATATGGGAGAATGAACGAAGGATCGTTTATTGACCGTTAAATGGAGTAAATTGGTGTTTAAGAAGCAATAAACCGAGTGGGAAGTATTTTCAGTTCACTAAAAGAAATTGCTGTGGTTCTCTTTTATTATCTTGTAATTGCCGTTAGCAGAAATTATCATTTGTCGTTCAAAATGGTTCATAAATTCAGTAATCCTGAAAATGATTGCAACTGACATCATTACTGCTTCCAATGATCTTGAAAGAAATAATGGTGTAAATTTAATAAAGCTGATATGTGAAAATGTACAACCTTTTCGTTGAAACTTAAAATTGAAATTTGTTATGTGAATCGAAATGTGGATATGACAACTGTAGAAATGGATTTATATGCACAATACAAAAAACTGTAAAATCATTCTTGGTTCTTAGTTTTAAAAAATTGGCATACGTAGAACACCAAACGATTATTTAAAAACTAAAGGATAATAGCAATAATAATTTGTCAGAAAAAAAACATTCGACGACGTTAAAAAACACCAAATTTAGATAACAATTGGATTTTAGAAAATTTTGCTAAAATTTTAAATATTTAATCAGTATAATATATTTCAAGCATTTTGATCAAAATAACTATTATGATTACAGATCTTTTCAGTTTTTTCCAATTGCATTTAAAAATAATTTCGGGGGGCGGGGACTCATGGTAAATTTAGGGTTCATAATAACCTTAAGATAAAGTTTTAAAAGAATTTTCTACAATGTTGGTAAAATTATCAATTCTGGATAAAAGCTGGGTTTTTAAAATTAATTAAAGAAATTCTTTAAAAAGTTAATTAATATTTAAACATCAAAATAAAATACATTTTAAATCTTTTGACGAAAATATATGATTACAATGAAATATTCTTCAGTCTTTCTTCTTGCATTTATGCAAAAAATTCCTACTATATATATCGGGTTAGTAATAACCTTAAGATGGAAATTTCTGCAATAAGTCATTTAATATTTTAAAATAATTTTTATAAAAGAAACTAGTCTTGTCGACATATTTTGCACAAATGTAAATAATTTATTCAGTATAAAGCTGTGAAACTCTTCCCCCTTTCAATTTCATTTTTGAATTTTTTATTTTTATTTTCTAGGGCTTTCAGATCATTTGACACAATAAATTAAATCAGGTTGAAAGATTTTGAGATTAGTTTACAGTTTTAGGTGGAAATAAAATGGCGCAATCGTGATCAGAAGTGGCGCAACAAGGAACTAACGCCCACTACTGCTTTTTGAAATTGAACAAATAAATCGGGCTCATGACTCAGTTGTCTGACTTTGAATACCGCGTCCGAAACTTTCTCCGAATGTAGACAAGTCGCTGGGATTCAACCCCCCCTCAACTTCCTTTATGAGATGGTATCTTCAAAAGTACTCCTTCAAGAAACTTTTAATCTTTCTTTTATATAAATAATGAAATCCTTACGATTCATTTCTTTCTTTCTTCCTTTCTTTTCCTTCTTTTTTTTTCACTCATCGCATTTTGTATATTATTTGAGATAAAAGATTTTAGTCAAAGTAATCCAAGTTAACAGTTGAATTATAAAAACTTACTTGACCTTTTGACTATACATTTATTTAAAACGATTTTTCTTTTGTATTTGGAGCACATTTAATTTTTTTGAGTTTATGCAGAAAGTAGCTTTTACGTAAGAATTCATTTATTTCTTAATAATCAGAATATATACTGCTGCATTATTTATAGGTGACTCAAGCTAATTAAAATTACAAAAAAATGGAAGCATGCATTCAAACAAATATGAAGCGTTCAGATACGTCAAATGTACCCGAAGGGTTAAACAAAGTAGCTTAAAAATTCTGTCATTTATTTTGAGTATAACTTTCTTTACTTCCGTCAATAAAATAATTATCAATAGATCTATAAAAATTAATTCAAAAGCCTACATCTTAAATTCTTTACGTCATCACTTGCTTTTATACATAAAATTAATTCCCAAAAGCCTGCCCTTAAACATGTCTTATCAATGAGAATGAAAATATATGAAAGAAAAGTTAAGAGTTCTCAGGAGAAATGCAAAAAGGACTTACATAACTGATAAGTTTACATAATCTTTTTAAGTCTTTTATATCCTCATTTATAAAGAATATGAAGCTCTTGGCTCGAGTTCCAATTAAATGCATTTTCACATACTATAGAATTTAATGCTAAACATTTAATTTCACTATACGAAACGAGCTAACATTAAATTAGATATAATTAATTTTGAATAACATCTATGGTTCGGTTTTTAAAAACTAGGGCATTATATTCAGCATTATTTATTAACAAAGGCATCGAACTCTTTTCAATCACGTCCAATTAGAACAGCAGGTAAAGTGTCTCTATTATAGAAATGAAAATCTCAATCTTCTTTCGTTTCCCCACCTTGATGGTGATTTTATACATTCTTGATCACAATAGTGGAACTTAATTATGTCGTCTGATAGGAAAAGCATTTGGTGTATTTTTTGTCAAAGCAGTTAGTTGTACAGTGATTTTTACACCTACGAAGCACGGACAGTCAGTCCATTTGACTGCAGATGCAATAAATGCTGAACATTTTACTGGTTTTACAAAACCTTTCTCACTCAATGGTTTCCCCCCCCACTACCCTTAGAGAATAAATATTTATCCTTGAATAGACCTGAACCCGGAATAAGGTATTTTTTAAAGAAGAAATTAAAGGGGGAGGGGGCATCTCTAAGGATATGTTTATTTTCTTGCTTACTGGAATCTGTATTGAATTTTCCCATTGCTCAAATGGGATTTCTAAATGATGAAGTTGCATATACGTTAGAATTAGGACTAAAATCCTCTTGATTTAAACCTTTGCACTCCAAAAAATAATTTGATGCAAAACTATTCACCTAATACAAAGACTTGTTTATTGCTATGGAAAATAAATATACATAGTTCTTTTAAGTCGAATTTCTTTGAAAAATTAATCTACATCTCTTAACCATTATGCAGGCGTTTTTTAACGAGTAAATTTGAAAAATTAGTAAAAAAACCTCAAAATGATGCACAATCTTGAATGTCGAGTCAGAGGCACCTTCGAATTGCAAAGGGTTAAAGGAAACAGTTCTTAGTTCTAAAATCAATTCTTAGTTTAAAGGAAGATTTAAATGTGTATATTGTTACGAATTACCTCCACAGCTACTATTAAGTCCATAAAATCGCCAGGTTCGCTTGTAGTGGGTGTATGGTATTAAGACAACTACCAGTCCTCGACAGAACTCTACAACGTTTATTTGACACGAAGACATCAATACAAAGACAACAAATACACGGACGACAAATCTGTACAGCTGCAACGAACTTATAGCAGCATACTACAACAGATAGTAGCCTTCAAGTAGAAATCGGCCACAGTACATAAAGCGGTCATACAGGATTTAGCTGGAGAGGTTATCCTCGGAGCTTCGCTCTACGGTCTCTCCAAACGGCTGAAATTCTTTACTGTCTCCTCGCTTTAGATGTATTCAACTGACGACTGGCTACTCCTCACAGAACTCGATGCTTCCAGAATAAACAAGACTTGGCACACAGCTCAGTTTAGTATTCTTGAGCTCTAACGATGCTGGACCTCTCGACAATTACTTACCGACGTTACTTACATTCGACTCCAACTCCGCTTACTATTCAATTCATCTTGAGAGTGTCGGTCTTTTTATATAGTTTCTGGGAAGTGGGCCAATCAGGTGTATCTCAGCTCCTATTGGATGGATCATTAAAATTCTCGAAGTATCCAGCATTATCTATTTTATCGCCAAAGTCGCCAAATTCATCACCAAGTCTTCAAATGGTTGACAAGTTTGTTGCCAAACTCTGGGATATTGGGATTTTTATGAGACATAAAAAAATTAAGGAAATCCATTCAAGAAAAATAAAAACTTTTTATCAATCTAACAAAAAATTAATTTTTAATTTAAATTTTTCGTTTAGCTTATAATTTATAATTCATTATAATAAATATCAAAAAATTCTTGATTTTTTCCCATATTTCTACCACAAAGCGACATACATTAGAAACCAAATTTTAATGAAATCGACCGTTTCATTCATTTCATTTATAATCACACAAATATTAAAATAATGCACTTTATAGAGAAAACAGAAAATATGAAATATTTCGAACTCTAGCTCGTCAGGAAGTATGTAAAATATTACAAATTTCCATTATTTATAAATATGTCAAGTGTTATCAAAGTGAATAAAAATAATCAATTCAACGCGTAATCTTTGCCATTCGAAACGTAGCTCATTTCCATCCGAGTGTCATGCTTCTGCCGTATTTCGTTCAACAGCTGAATACATTTATTGAAGGGGGAAGAAATTCATATTCAGGATAAAAATAGAATTGCGTCTCCTCCGTGAATGAGTTTTTCCCGGTTTATTATAGCCCTAATGTCTTCACATCAGCCGGTCCGAAGACTTCAGTCTTATCTCGGTTATTTTTTCGGAATGCGCGAAGAGGAGCTCTGCTTTTCCCAGACGAGCGAAAAAGACATAAGTGGCGCTGCATCATTTTAGGTGGATTCCGATGGCATCGCGAGCTACCTGCTGACTACCCGAATTTTGTTCTTCCTTTCTCATTATAATATTTGTGTTCATTTGGAAATAAATCAGTATTCTCATTCTTTGCGCATGTGAACCAATAGGAAGTAAAATAATTTTTCACGGACAGAATTATCACCATTAAGAAATGCGAACTATTGAAACTTTTTAAGCATAATTAAATTCAGACTAGAAATCCTTAAAAAAAATACTACAGCCTCTGAATACTTTTGTAAAGACGTAAATCAAATTCACAATAAGGGACATTTTATGTCTCTTGAAGATATGCCCCCTGAAGATAATAATAAAGTAGATTCGAACTTCTAATCAGATACAGATTCTCGATCTGATTCAACTATCATTATTCTTAATATTTGTTTATAGTTATGTAGTAGAGATAATATGTGCTGAAAATAACGTTGTATAAAATACTTTATTTAAGTATTTACTTAAATTAAAAGATATTTAATTGATACGGAAATGAAATAATATCGCCGACAAATTTTCATTAAAATTTTAAGTGGCTCTTTAAATTTTAATTGATCATTGGCTAATAAATTTAATATATATATATTGTTACAAGCGGGCGAACGCTAACGCTCACCAGAGGTGAAAACTTTGGCGGCGCGTCACAAGGCGCTCCGCGCCAGCCGAGTTGACTTGGCTGGAGGAATATTCTGGTAACCCCGAGAGAAGTCTGGCTGCGCCGAGGTTTTTCTCCCTGATCGCCGAAGCCTCTCGGAGCTTCCGCCGTATCACGGCCACGCTTTCGCCCGACTATATAAGAGGCGGGTTGCCTCTTCCTGGCAGTTGATCGCTCAAAGTGGATCTCTCTAGAGAAGAGAAGCGTTTCGCTTACTTGTAGCTTTTCGCTTGTTATTAGTGAGCTGCGTTTGCGTTTGCTGTTAACGCTGTGTTATTGAGCTCGCTGTGATTGACTGTTGCTGTGCTGTATTATAGCTGTTTTACAAACCGTGACTGTTGCTGTGCTGTATTATAGCTGTTTTACAAACCGTGTTTATTGTGCGTAAGACTTGTATTTACGCTGTAAGTGACTGATAATTGCTGGATTGTGTTTTCTGAAGTTTTACTTTTCCAAGTCATCCAGTATATACCTGTAAATAGCTGTAAATAAATTTGTTTGTGCTGTCCTCAAACAAAGTCCATTCAATCCGAACCCGCTACGCTAAAAACGTAACTATATATATATATATATATATATATATATATGAGGAAAAAATATTAAAATTTTGATTAGTTTTAATTAAAAATAAAAGAAATGTTTTGTAATTGTTTTACTGAGCACTTACTGTCTGATAAGTAATTATGAATTGTATTCGATCACTTTTGAACCAATTTAAACTTTATAAAGCGTTTTGAACCACTTTTTTCAGCGTTTGAATTGCACGGCACAATATATGTGAACTATATCAATCTATTAACATTTTAATGTTTAAATCTTCTAACTTCAAATGAACCAAGCAATAGTTAGATTTGAAAGCACTGTATATACGCCATGGGCTTGCTAAATTAAAAAAGGATATATTTCTATTCCATCTAGTATTTGTATTTTTTTCTAAATGGTTCCCAATGCCTACCCACCCCTTCGGTATGATTGAAATTTTAAAAAGAAGTTCAGCCCCATCGAAAAGCAAGTTAGTTTTTTAAATACAAAACTGGATGTTAACGATTGCCAACAGGAGAATAATTGAAAGCTCTCTTTATGTATCAAAATTCTATCTGCATTTTCAACTCCATAGCATGAAAGAATATTACTAACAGAAGCTTAAGGCCTTTTCAATATCGTCTAATGAAAATATTCTGAATATTATCTCGTAAATAAATGTCATAAAATGTGAAAGCCAATAATTTCTTACTTTTCATAAATTAAAAGTAACCCGTTGCGTATAACATCGAATAATTTTGGAAACAAAATATTGCAAAAATTGCGTATGTGATATTACCAGAATATCAGGAAATAATACGGATATATTCTTGATAAAACTGAATCAATATTTTTATTTCTCTCAGATTACTGATTTTCTTCTGTTGGTGAAAAGGGAGAAATTTATCTACCGGCGTGGGAAAGCTAAGATTGCTATCGTAATAAAAGTCGCTGGCACGGATGCATTGTGTTGAGTAATGACGTCATCTGACTCATTCAGATAATTTCAAGCGCGTGCTTACAAATCTGAAGTTAGTTTTCATTTGAAAGTTAGAAATATGTTTACTGTAAATATTAAAATAAAAAATTGCTGCATTAATATTCGTATAGTTCAATAAATAATACAAAAATTACTATTTTTTTAAAAAAAGAGAGCTTGCTAAATATAGCTAGTAAGTCTGCTAAACAAATGTTATGAACCCAATAGCTTGACACCCAAACAGAAACTGGAACTTCGCGGCCAATTACGACACAGACCAAAGAGAGGGGAGGGTGTTATTTTTAACCTCGGCCACTGTTCCAGATGGCGTTGGGTGGTTATATATAATGCACTTTAAATGGTTTGTGCCTACTTAATACAGAATCCATTGCGCATCTTATTTTTTAAAACAAACAAACCTGATATTGAAACACAGTTTAATCCAACGAGCAATCAGATATTAAATATCTATCAAGACATGTTTGATATAAGAAGATTTTATTTTGAGAATCAAATGGCATCATTCATGATTTGTACGGTGAGTTTCTGTTAACATTTTGTGTTAATTTTTATTCATTAGCATTTTCTTGGAGGGACACCTCTAAATGAGGATGAGATGCTTCTTGCATGGTGGTTGGATCTTGCTACCCTGAAGGGTTTCACTTATTAGGTCGGGGTTAGGCTCCTACAGGAAGGATTCTGCTGTGGCCGGTAATGGTCCTTAGGACTCAATCACAGTTGTCGCCAGTGTTGCTATTGAAGTGGTCTAGTAATTCAGTTTTATGGTTTATTCCGTATGTCCACGGACGGGTCGGAGAGTCTGGTATGACTTTATTCATTAGCAGAGTGTCAATGTTAAAATAAAACGGAGAAAAAACTTCTTAAAATATAATCTTTTCAAAAAAAATTCTAATGGAGTTTTGTGCAAATAAACTGCAAATAAGAATATTGTAATATTAGGAATCATGTGTTATATTATGATTTAGTTTTCATTCAAAGTTTTTTACACACAAAAATTCATAAATAATTTGCATAATTATGTAATAACTAAATTTTTTCAATATTTAGTAATCACATATCCTCAGATTTCTCAGTCTAAAGGATAAAAGAGCAGGAATCGAAATTTTAATGACGCATCTATTGCTTGTAATGAAGCAGATATTTCTACTTTCAAAGAAAATCGTTTTATCTAAAATGTGAAAAAAGAAACATGATTTTTTGAGATAAGGAAAAATGTAATAACGGTGTTTCTCGTAAAGGATTGTATGTATTTTTATCTACTGAAATCGGTTGTTAAAGATAAGGCATGGGATTCACTCTTTGAAGTGGAAGTGAGTGTTTTGAGAATCAACATAACAATAAGAAAACGGGATCTCTGAAGGGGGAAAAAGTATTGTTAAATTAATGCAACGTAAGATCGTATGACTCCCAATTATGTTGCACTTCTGGATTAATTGCTAATATTTAGATATGTATGCTAATATAATACGTCTAGAATTATGGCTATGTGTTCTACATTTCTATTTGTTTTTTTTTTCATTTAAATAACTTTTTAGTTTAAAAATAAGAATGACTTCTGCTCTTTAATATTTGTGAGACTTAATCTGTTTTTCATATTCTTGTCATGAATTCGATTTAGATTTTAACCCTTCGTATTCTGAAAAATAATTCGATGCAAAATTATTCACTTAATACACAGATTTGTTTATTGCTATGAAACATAAATATGCATAATTCTTTTAAGTCGAATTTCTTTGAAAAATTAATCTACATCTCTTAGCCATTATTGTTATCCCCCTCGTACCAGGGTCAAGTTCACTTCTGCTGGAAAAAAGAAACTAACATCAACAATCAAACCACGTGGTATTTACATGATTGGCAGCTGGCTCCACCCAAGAAAATCACGCGATTAACCGAATCCTTAACATAATTTGCTTAATACGACGTATTTAAACAAACCCATACTTACGCTTTACAGGACAATTGCTTGATCTGGAGATGACAAATTTAACAAGTAGTTAGTGACGTATTTAGGTGTTAAGTTTTGATCTCAAAATCGTAGATCTGGATAAAATTTTGAAAGCAATCTGTTAAAGAAAATAAATACATCATACAAACGAATTTTACTATCATACTGCGATTCTAAATACAAACAGCATAGTATTATGCTTGTATAATACAACAAGGAGATTGAAAGGAAAGCAATTCTTCTGTTTACCATCTTGTCTTTCGCATATTTCTCGAGTCTTTAAATAAAGACAAATATAGCTCTTTATTCGAGTATCGGGCTATTTCCAAATGGCTCATGGTTTCAAAGAACACATAACCGAAATATATTTCTTATTTCAGATAAAGCGATATCTGGAAATAATGTAAAATGCCGGTTACGACGAAAGAAAGACATTACACGAGCGAACTCGTGAGATATTAAGATCGGATGACAGAAACATGTAAATGGCAGTTCGCGAAAAAGAGAGCGAGAATGTTGGAATCTGGCACAAAGTGCGTGCGGATACAAATATAGAATTCCACAAATTAACCGCGCATGACTGCCTCTCGTGAAGAACCTCCGCACGTTTTCCGGAGGAGGTTTCCCCTCTCACGTTGTCACAATCATGCGTTTTGAGAGGATGGTTCGTCCTTCGTGATTCAGTGACTTATTGGAAAATTAGTAATAAAGATGAGGGTGTGTCTGTATTTTTAAATGACATAGGTCAGATCATCTGATCTACATCCACCAAATTTGGAATATATATTTTTTGGAAGATGGGAATGTGCACCCTGAAGCAAGTTTTTAATAGAAATTTTAATTTTGATTAAATAAATTAATTCTGATTAAAAATTAATTTTGATTAAATTAAAATATTGATTAATTAAAACTTAAGAGGAATTTTTTGTGGTTTCACGATAACTTTTGAAATTATTATTACACAAGAACGATATTTTCAGCATTTTCAGATTTTGAACCAGCGGGAGCAGTCACCTTAAAACTTTCTCGAATTATCTCTAATAAAAATGTCATCACAGTGATCGCCTTGTATGGCATTTGCGTACAATAATTACGAAATATTAAACTTTGTAGTGAATTTAGCATTTTTACTGAATCTATCTTGTCACTTTGGTGAATTGTTGATGGTAAATCCCTGGCTTGCAGTAAAAAGTATTTAAAAATCGAATTTCAGTGTCAGACCTGACAGTTCTCTCTGACCGATTGTAACAACATTTTGCAACAGTGCTGGTCTGACTAGAATTATAGTCTCAACTGACTAGAAGTCACTATAATCTATAGTTGTGGTGGGGGTGTTCGGGGGTTCTAATAAAGTATGTTTAGTGTAACAATTATTTATTAGGAAAAAAGGTAAGTCACACACAACACAAGAAGATAATTTTAACAAATTACACAAACACATAGAAAAGTTTGAGATGCGTCCATGCCCGTTGCTTGAGCTTTACTGATGTTTTAGAGGTTTGCGCTCATTAGTCTAGGTGGCGCAGCAGTTCCGGTTACAGTCAATAGTGGCTGCTACAATCTCCCCCTCTGTCTCTGATGACGTCCCGACGAAGAGACAGGACTAAAAGTATTGGGAGCTCTTTTGGCAGTCTGTGTTATCTGTTGTGGCTTATTGAGTTTCTGGGCAAGGTGATTTGATGTAGATGACTCGGGCACACAAGGAGGTTGTTGAGTAGTAATATGTGGTGGCACGACAGATTTTGGCGGTCTACCTCTTTTTCTAAGAGGGACAACTGGAGAAGTATCCACATCTCTGAAGGGCGAAAGAGCAGATGTATGGTAGGTCGCTATCGGTTCGGATGGCTTATCAAGGCTGGCTATCACATATGAAGTAGGAGACTTCTGGGTGAGGATCAAGTATGGTCCGTCCCGTTTTGGAATAAATTTTGAAGTTTTTTTTGTTTTTGGTGTTACTTATGGGGTGCAAAGTAACCCAAACTTTATCACCAGGAGAATAAAAAATTTGACGTCGGTTTTTGTCGTAGTATTTTTTTCGTTGATCTTGTTTTATTTCGATACGTTCTCGTATGTCATTTGTAATGTTTGCAAATCTTTTCAAATACGGTGCGATTTCTGGAACGAAATTATCGTTTTCGACAACAGTCCGAAAATCTTGAACTACATCGTCTACAGTTCTTAATTCTCTTCCGAATTGCAGGAAGGCAGGTGTATGTCCTGTAGTATCACAAACAGCCGAATTCATAGCAAAACGAATATACGGGAGTTTGTCTTCCCAACTATCGTGGTCGTTTCCCACAAGAATAGCCAATCGAGGTTTTAGATCACGATTTTTCCTTTCTACAGGATTAGCCTGAGGATGATAAACTGGAGTAAGACACTGATCTATTTGAAGAACAAAACATATTTGTTGGAGGACGGCGCTAATGAATTGTGGGCCATTATCACTTATAATACGTCTTGGAATCCCATATCTTAGAAATACTTCTTCTATCAGTGTGATTGCACATTCTTTAGCAGTGGCTGATTCCAGAGCAAACAGTTCTATCCAGCGGCTTGCGCAATCTTCAATGATAAAGATCCATCGTTTACCAGTAGCGCCTTGGGGTAATGGTCCAAACAAATCAATTGAAAGTGTCTCAAATCTTTGAGATTGGATAGGTGTCCTTAAAAGTCCAGCATGTTTCAAATTAGTAGACTTGTACCGAGCACATTCCGGGCATTTCTTCACATATGCAGCAATGGAAGACCGCATTCCTATCCAGTAATAGCGCTGGGCTATTCTATGATAAGTTCCATCTTCACCATAATGACCTGCAGTAGGTGCATCATGGTATTGTTTCTGTGTTGGATAAAAGGTGTTGGCGCTCCCCCTGGCTGGAAGCATGTCTCGTACTTTTTCAGTAAGGAATTAAAATCTTGTCGCTGTTGAGGAGAAAGATGTGTACCTTCATGATTACGAAGTTGACAAGGTTGAGGCACAGTGGGTACTGTTAGGAGAGCATTTATATTAGGAGGCGTTTCTATGAAAGCATACTTCTTTTGAGGGGTTTCAGAGAAGTACCAATGTTTCTTCTGGATATCTAGGACGATACCTGCAGCACTTAAAAAATCAACACCGAGAAGAGTTCGGTTTCCTTTGGCGTGTTTCAACACTATAAGCTCTGTTGGAATATTTTTCCCTTTTACAATAATATTCACAATGGTTGTGAGTATTTCTGTGTTTCGAATATGTCCATCGGCTAATGTCATATCAATTGTTTTCTCTTCAAATTTCATACCATGCTCTTTGAGAAGTAGGTACAGTTTTTCACCGGCCACAGAATGTGTAGCACCTGTGTCAGCACACACGGCTGCTTTTTTATTGCAGATTGAAACTTCAATTATGTTCAGTGGGTGAACATCTGTTGAAAAACTATAGAAAGTCATTTGATTAAGATTTGCAGGGAAATCATCGCTTTCTTGGATTTTTGGATTGCATATGCGGCATTTAGATTTGATTACTCCAGGAGTTCCACAGCCGTAACAAGTTAATGGTTTCCTAGCTTCTTGTAGCATGTCAGGGCTTGTTTTCTGTGCTCTGTCATTGCAAAAAGAGTCCCGCCTACTTTGACTGAGGACTCCGGGATCCCGCCTACTTTGACTGGGGAACCCAGACAGAGGCTTCCTATCAAAAGTTTGTTGATTTTGCAATTTTGGACCTTTGGAGTAAAAAGTTCTTTTGCCTTTATCAAGCCTGACTTGGTCAGTTTGTTTTGAATAATATGGCTTATCCACACAGCTATTCAGCATTTGGGATTCTTTCTTGCTTGTTCGCAAGTTGTCGTAAGCGTCTAGTTTTTCTACTAGGTCATCAGGGGTAACCCAATCACACCATATGTCTAAGAAATGATCCTTTACTTCTGGTGGTACCCGTTTCTTCATTTGATCTAGGATCATCAAGTTCTTTAATTTATCGAAATCTTGGATGTGGAGTTCTTCTAACCATCCTTCGAAGTAATTTCTCAGTTCAAAATGGAAATCTTTCCATGTCTTGTCCGGAGTTTTTCTATGAGTTGCGAAAAGACGTCGCAATTTCTCTGGACTCAGTTTAAATCTTTGCAAAAGTAAATTTTTCACATGCTCGTAATTTTGAGCTTTTTCCTCAGGTTCGCGAGTAATTATTTGTGCTATTTCATTAGGAAGCACACCAAGCAAATGTGCTACCCAAGAGTCTTTTTCTATTTTCAAAAATTTAACTTGCCGTTGAAATAAATTTAAAAAAAGTGACATATCGTCTTCTTTGGGATCAAAAATTTGAATCAAATTGTATAATTGCAGATTATTTGAAACATTGGCAACAGCAGGCAATGAAGCACATTGTTGAGCTTCTATCTGAAGTCGAATTTTTTGAAGTTCAAATTCTTGTCTGTCTTTCTCTTCACTTTTTTGACGAGCCAGTCTTTCTTGTTCACGAGCATTTCTTTCCTTTTCTTCAGCTTTCTCACGAATAGAAATAATTTCGCGTTCTTTGGATTTTCTTTCTTCGATAATGTTATTTAAACATTCGCGCACAAAATTTTCATCGTATTGTTCGGATGTAGTTATTAGGGATTTTAAAGTTAAAATCACAGCATTTGGAGGAATGTCGATATTCATTTCACGAGCTAAAGTTTCAAGATCACACTTTTTGCCCTTTCCCAGAAAACTCATTTTTTTAAAGCCACTATTTCACTTTACCTTGTAAAAGTGATGCCGAATTTGTACACAGCATATAAATATATATATTCTAACACACCGTTAATACATAAATCAGTTGGAATAAAAAGAATAAATATATGCTTAAATAAAATTGATGAGAATTTTTAGATTGCATTTATATACAATTGGAATTAGTTGACATTTTTATACATTTTGAGAAATTTATGTTGAAAAGAACACAATCATAAATTTATTCCAACTTATAATAAATTCACTTTATGACAAGAATACTTTCTGCATATAAGAGAGATACAAAAAAAATCTAAATGGATATACTCTACTCAATACGATAACAAAATAGCAGCATCGAAAATGCATATTAATCATATGAGTTCCAAGTTCAGCGCAAAGGAAAGCAATTGAAGAGAGTTGTCTTATTCAGAAAATAGTATTGCTGAGTCAGCAAGAAATTATACATTGGCGTGAGTTCAAGGTTATAATCGAACTGCACTACGCTTACTTAAAATGATTCAATGATTATACATTATAAAATTGATTATTTTCTTTTCAAAAAGAATGAGAAATCTTTAAAAATATAACACTTTCATAAAATTTGTGTATGCCTATACTAAAATTATCAATTATACCAATTCTTTAAAATATGGTTAAGACACACAGCAATAAAATAATTCAATGTTTTTAAACACTGGTAACATATTAGTAACAAAATTTTCATACATATTTTTCAAAATAAGTACTGAATGCTCCGAGATAAATTGTTATTTATAATTACACATTTTTTATAAGATTTATTATCAATTCAAATAAATCAATACTTCTTGCGACTTTGCAATTAAGGGGTTTTTTTTTGTAAGAACAAGGATTGTTCTACA
The DNA here is from genome assembly GCA_026289955.1 of Argiope argentata. Lineage (NCBI taxonomy): Eukaryota > Metazoa > Arthropoda > Arachnida > Araneae > Araneidae > Argiope > Argiope argentata. Next base: position 2,112,023 of record JAOUZG010033182.1, read on the forward strand.
CAAGAAATTCAAACTTACCAAAATTATCCTTCGGATCAGGAATATGCAAGAGAATCAATTACCTACGGATGAGGTTTCCTATAATCATTAACCTATGGATTAGGTTTTCAAAGCTGTTCTTCCGTTGGATACGGAGAGCTGAAAAAAATTGCGAGCAAAGTCCAAGCAACGGAATCGTTAAAATTAAATAAACCGGTTGGGCACCAGTTGTGGTGGGGGTGTTCGGGGGTTCTAATAAAGTATGTTTAGTGTAACAATTATTTATTAGGAAAAAAGGTAAGTCACACACAACACAAGAAGATAATTTTAACAAATTACACAAACACATAGAAAAGTTTGAGATGCGTCCATGCCCGTTGCTTGAGCTTTACTGATGTTTTAGAGGTTTGCGCTCATTAGTCTAGGTGGCGCAGCAGTTCCGGTTACAGTCAATAGTGGCTGCTACATAGTATAATAGTCACAAATTTACAAATCAAATTTGATTTATTTAATTTACTACATTTTTATGTGATTCAGTTTACATGTTTCTGAAAGTACAGATAACAGACAATCAACCCCTTGTTGGATTAAGCTCAGAATTTGGTAGGCATCTGTATTAAAGATGTTAAATCTGTGTACCGAATTTTATCTGTCTAGCTATCATTGTTTTTTTGTTATCGTGCTAACTCATATTCAAATCAGAAAGGATTTTGAGCAGAAAGGAGCACATCAGAAAGGAGCACATATACACACATCACAGATAATGCGCAGAAGAACAATTATGTCCTAACCGTTACGCCCGATACGGGAATTGCCCAAATCACGAGGGAGACGCGTTACTTCTGTGCCAGGATGCCGGCATCTGTGTAATAAACATGACAAAAAATAAAGTAAGTTTGCCATAAAGTAAGATTTGTGCACCACGAAAAGTAGACGGTTGGCGAGTCAAACAGTTACATTTTTAATAACACTGCGATGTCATGAGACGCATTTTGTATTACATACTTGAATTTATTTACTGTTTGTTTTGAATTGTTTGTTTTGTTAACAATTTGTTTGTTTTGTTAACAATTTCGCTGCCCTCTCTTGTCAGCAAAAATTTCTATTGTTCGCCGCTTTAGAACAAACAAAAATGAAAACTCAAAAAAGTAAACAGTTTCAAAGCATTTTAGACGTTTAAAAGTTTTAAAATGTAGAAGAACACTTAAAGTGCGTTACGGACGCCCTACAGAAATTTCACTTGAACGTGCTAAACGTGTTAAGGTCGACGAAGAGATTAATTTTTATGTCAATACAATGTGATCTCTTTTATTTTAGTTTCTATAATTTTAGCTGAGATTTTGCATTGTAGCTAACATCTTAGAGCTCCATAAACTTAACATCTGCACAGTACATCAGAAATTGTTTAAAAATCTTTTAAAATCCTGAATATAGCAATTTCGTTCGCGAAATTAGCCATCAATATTTACACGGATCATTCTGGGTTTGATATTGCTGGTACGGTCATAGTCGAGTCGAAACAGCATCTGAATAACCTTTCATAATGACGGCTGCTCTGAAATTTTCTTGATCTTTCAAAGTAAACAGTCAACAAACACTATCTCCTTCCGACTCGGTGAGTGAAACGTAACTGTTTGTGTGCTCAACCAACAATTTCCGATCAGATTTCGAACACATTTATGGGGAACTGAACGTAAACAGATAACCACGGCTGTTGACAATCCGTGCCGGAAAAGCATCCCCCCAGAGGCGGTTGAACGATCCGATCTGAAAGACAAGGGAACGCTATCGCTGCTATCGGGGAATCTCACGTGCACGTCGGGCGATTTTGCACGATCTGGAGACGCGCCAAGAGAGCGCCTCCACCGCCGACCCTTGCCTCCCCGCAATCAATCATTTGTCTCGACTGCGGAAAGCAATTAAGATTTCCGCAAAGTTTGGAACGGAATTTCGAAACTTTTCAACGGGGTTTTGTCATCCCTCGTGAGAAGTTCTCTGACCTCTCCATGCTATTGATTTGAAGATCTCCACGAATGATCAAAATCGGTTTAGAATTTATTATAAACTCTTATTAATTTTCGTGTTTTCAGTAAAAATTTAAAAAAATATTACTGCTATTATTAATTTTAATTTACTATTTCCTTTTGTACAGGAATCTACTAAATGATATAAACCATTTCAATTATTTTTTTGATTTTATGATGGTTTTACAGGAAGACAAAAAATATAACACACTAAATAAATAAACATAAGATAAACAGTTAGATGTAAGGTGATGCAATATTGTTATGAATTTTGAGCAAATTAGATGTAAATATCTATGAATTTTTGTGTAAATATTGTAAATATTTATGAATAGTTGAATTGCATGGAGTCGTGCGCCATAGAGAAAAGACCATTCTAAGAGAATTTACAACAGAGTATCATCATATTTGAGTAATTTGGCGAATGTAGGTGGGTTGGCGACGTAAAGCGGTCACTAACGATTTTTATTACACGCTAAAATTGTAGTAGAAACTGAAAAATAAAGATTTGTTCTTAGAGAATGTTGGAGAAAGTTCCACAGTTATCTGGAACAAGCACGCCGTTTCCGTGGTTGCCTCGCTCACTTAAATGGGACGTTTATTTAAAGTGAGGCTTAAAGGTAGACAATCTGATCAGTTCGGAGAACGAGCTACGGTAGTTGACTTAACTAGAGAGAGCGTCTTTTCTTTTGACGTGCGTTCTACAGCTTTGTTGTTAAATCGAAATTAGTGGATTAAATAGAGTTAATTCGCTGTAAATTTGTAGCTTGTGTTGTGTATATTTAATACACGTTTTTCTAGACAATAAAGTTTGCATCTTCGTATCGTTCTTGCGTGAGAATTATTCGTATCAATACTCATTTGTGTTTGTCATGTCAATTTTCAAGTCATATATCTGTATTCTATTTTCTCGATTCATCCGCTAAATAAATATTATTCACTTAAGCACTTACTAATAGGCTTAGCATTCACTAATTTGTTATTTATTTATCGAATGTAAAGAAATTAAAGTTAATTCTAAATTTTTTTTAAAAAAAAACTAGAGCAATTGAAGTAGTCATTCTGAGATTTATCAGATTCCTTAATGAAAATTAAAAATATATGTATATTAAGGAATTTTAGATGTGATTTATGTCGACGTTTTTCTGAAATAAAAAGATGAGTGCTCATCTTTTTATTTAGCATCAAATTTCAATATAGCATCAATTTTCAAATTTTGCTAAGGAAGGCAGAGTCCAATTTCGAATAAGCAGATAGATAAATGGTAGAGGGCCATTGGCGGTTCAATTTTGAACATTTAGTCTCCCAGTTCTCATCAAAAAAATTTATAAAAAAATACAAATAGCATAAATTAATATTAAGATATTATAATTATTAGTATAAATGATCCCATCCCTATTGCTTTCATTGTGTCTTTACCTAATTACTAGATATATTAATTCCAATATTGATAATCTCGTTAAACACTGGGGCCACAGTGGCCTGGTGTTAGGGTCTCGGCTCGTGAGCCGTAGGGTTTCAAGTTCGAGATCCGATTCTTAGTGAAGAAACGTCGTGTAAGGGGATCAGCAGCAAATCTGTCATAGTTAAACGTCCTCCCTCTAATGTGGAGAAGGATTGGTCCCAGTTCAGATGTCGTCCTCGTCATCTGACCGCGGTACGAAATTACGAGGCCTGTCCTAAAAATAGCCCCAGTATTGCTTAACAATGGGATATTAATATAAAACTATTAATTGCCGCTGAAAATGCAAAAGAGAATTTTTAAAAACTTTATAAAAATTTATATTTATTATTTAACAAAAAAAAAATGTCTGGCATTTATATGGACGTAGAACATTATTCAGTTTTATTTTATTTGCTAAATTTATGTTATCGATGGTAAATAAATACGAAAACTTTCACCATAGGCAGCTGACTATGGTAATCTGGCAGCTGAATATAAATATATGCATTTATTGAAAATGTGCTTAGATAAACAAGTCTGCTCTTATACGCGACGCTGATTAATCAAATAATGGAGGAGGAAATAGAATTCAGCGGTTTTGATCGAAACGTCGAAATATTTTTACTCCTCTTTCCGTCTGGTTATTAAATTTGTATCTAAAAATAGCTTTTCTACAACTCAACTTTTTTTAAGCTTACATTTGCTTTAAAAATTAGTAATTTCAAATTAAAAATGAACATCCACTTTTCTGTGTTCGGTAACATGAGATACTTAGTTATTCAAAGGAAGTTTGAAAAACAAAATATTTACGTAATGTTTAACCATGAACGAAATGTTCCTGGTCGAAAACATGGAATTAGTATGAACAGAGGAAAACGACGAAGTTTTGCTGCTTTAATATTAACATTCATTTTAACATTAGATAATGAAGGTTAAACGTTTCATGAGGAAAAAAAAAACGAAACTGAAGGACATGATAATAACTTTATGAACGTCGCATAAAATGAAGAATGTACCAGTTTTGTAATCATGGTGTTTCTTTTTTTCTCTGTCTCTCTCTTTTGCGAGGTAACGGTTTACCTTGAGCATGCAATTTGCCGACAAAATGATTCAGGATGAACTAAACGTTTTTGTCGTTAAATTATGCTTACAATGCATAAAATCAATTTACATAACTCAGCAAAATGTATGACAAATAGTAAGGAAATATTTTCTTTCTTCTGAAGTATGACTTATTAAGGAAAACTATTGCAATGTTAGGGGAAAAAATAACCTGTAGTTTCTGATGAATCTTTAGATTATTGATTTTTCCGAGTCCAAGGAGGGAACCAAATTTTTGTAATTTTTTTGCTAATATATGTAAAGGCGATAGCTAAATAACAAATAGAACTAGACGAAATAAATTTGTATAGCGGTTTTTGGTAATTTTTTTTGTCAAATTTTGAATAAAATTCATTGATAAGAAAATTATATAACTGGTCGTCTATGTGTTCACATGTGCAGAAGCGCAACAACGGAACAGGATATACAGAAGAAATTATGTACAGGTTTTATTAATAAAAAATATAAATCTGAACCTTATCTTGAACCGGATGGTTCAATAAATGAGGTTGATTGTATTATATGAAAGCATTTTAAAGTATGGTTTTTACACCAATATTTAGACCTCTTTCTAATTTTGGATTCAATCCAAAAAAAGAGAGATCTGTGCATTTGTCTTCCAGTATGTATGTGAGCATAATTAATCAACAGAACAACAAGCCAGGTAAATGAAATTTGGTCTTAACTAAACAGAAATAATTAACGAATTCTTTACCTAATAGGTCAATGGCAACAAATGCAAACTTATTTCTAGATTCCATTCAAAATATATTGAAACTAAACTCCACGCTTTTCACATTTTCTTAAAAGTCAAGAGGGAGAACTCTACTTATGACTTATCAAGACGATGCATATTTATAATGTAACCACATAATAATTTTGTGCTTGAAGCAGAGGCCTAATGTATTAAGTTCGTTTTATTCCATCTCGAGAGGCTCGCATTATGTACCAGCAGCACGGAACACAAAAACAGATGAAGGTTACAAAAGACATAAAGGAAACGAAATCATTTTAACTGGTCTTATATACTATGGTACTTTCATAAATTTGACTCTTGTCGAATTTTGACAGGGGTCCTCACACATATTGACATTAACAAGATAAGCGCATGAATCTTTTAAAAGAATCTATTTACATCAGCGATCTCGTGACACGTTGACCGGATGACGTAGTATTTTTACAAAGCTTCAGTTGATTTACTAAATAGAACAAATGGAATGGGATCAGGAAATAAGAGAATATTTTAAAAGGAAGTCACTTTGGGCTAAATTAAGAAAAAACTTTGGAAATTAATTACAACTGAAATTAGAGTTTAAAATATTATTACATATATAAATGATACAACTGACGTGTTGCTCCCTAACTTTCAAAATCAACCACGAATTCAATATTTTCTTTTCTTTTCATACACGTGTCAGATCGATTTCTCAGTCTTTTCCTGATTAGTTTTACATTTCTTCGACTTTCTTGTCCGCCTTGTAATCTGTCGGTGAAAATTGAATCTGAAATACAAACTCAATTTCCGGATAATATTAAACACATGCTAGGCGCCTGCGTCCTGGCATAGGAGTAGCGCGTCTTCCTCAAGAGCTAGACGTCCCGGGTTCAACACTCAGTTCGAGAATGGTTGTGTTAAATCTGTGAGGCGTGTGAATGTCCCCCCCCAGTAAAAAAGGGCCGTACAAGCGACTGCGATGAATGTGCGATGATGATAGCTAAGTCGTATACTTGTTCCTAGTTGGCGCTACTTCAAAACAAGAGACGCTCCTTTCTGCTTAAAACTCGCTGATGGCTCTGTGAAGCTTGTCCATAGCAAGTGCCATAAGTAACAACATAACATGCTAGACATTAATCGCCAAAAATCTGACTATCGTACTCAAAAGAAATGCTAAATTCACGACAAAATTTAATATTTTGTAATTATTGAACACCATTATCTAGGACAGTGGTTGGCAAAGTACGGCTCTTTGGCTCCTTAAGTGCGGCTCATTTAAATATTTATTAAGTATGAAATTTAGTTTTATTTAGTGAAATAAAAGTTTACTAAACAAGCAGATTTGACTCTTTGGCTAAAAAATTTGCCGACCACTGCTCTAGGGTAACACTTTTATAAAGAGAGTCAGCAGCAAAGTGTTGGAGAGATCACTCGTAATGAATTTGTTCTACAAAAGATTTTGTTTTGCCTTATCTGCCACAAGAAAATTGTTTAGTATATACTTGAGAATTTTAGTTAAACTATACTCTTACTTTTTCTCTAGTATTATCTAGCATCAACAATCCCAGCATTTGCTATATTATTGAGTCTTTACTGCAGTATTTTCTATCGCCTCACATTGACTGTCGCCATGAATTCCGTTGACGAATAAAAGCCGACTTTCCGTCTCCAGAAATTCTGTTGACGCTTCCTGCAGCCGTCAGAAATGTGGAGCACTGCGAAGGTTAAAACTTCATAAAAACAAAACAAACTGAATACTGAAAGAAAGAAAGTATGCCATTTCGAAATGTGAAAGTTTGAATCGAGATGGGAAAAAAATTCGGGTGAAAGAGAAAATAAGAGCAATTATGATATTTCGCCAATCCGAATTTGCTAAAAGTGTTGATTATAGATTAGTTATTATTCTGCCTAACGTAATAAGAGAATCAATCATTTTAGTATGAATTAAAGCAGGATTTACGCGTTACATATTAATTAGATTGAGGGATTTTGTAACATAGAATAATTTCTTATGATGTCTTAGCGACTGTTTTTCAGAAGCCTTTTTTATCTTACGAAATTTCCATAACTGGAGATAAGAACTCAAGAATTATACATAATATAATCAACTAGCAGAATTTCCAGTGTTACACGATTATTAGTTTCTTGTATAATAATATGGTGACCATTAAAACATTTGAACTTGGAATTTTTTAGTCCCTCTGAGTACAAAAAACCCATTTTTTTCGAAAATGTTCGTCTATCTGTTTGTCTGTGACAAAGATAACTCGAAAACGCTTTGAGCTAGATTGATGAAATTTAACATACGTATTTATTCGAAATTTGCCTATTTCTACACAATTTTGAGTAAAATCTATTCAGAGAAAGTCTGCCCGTTCCAACGTAAGTTAACACAGTAATTATAGCCGGCATCCTGGCACAGAGGTAGCTGCGTTTTTCTCGTGATTTGGGTTCATCGGGTTCGAGTTCCGGTTCAGGCATGGTTGTGTTCTATATATGAAGTCTGGTAAAATTCCTCTGGTAAAAGGGGACGTGCAAGCTGAGGTGATAAGTGTGTGTCATCTTCATATGAGCTAGAAGTCAGATTACTGCCCTCGGGTGCTCAGAATTCCATACCCTCAGAAGCCACTGCAGTTGTAAAGTGGACACGTCATCATCATCAGCACAGTTATTACAAAATGAAAATATTTAAATAGATATAATTAAATTCACTTATTTAACACTCTATAATGTGGACAGTTGTCAAATTTTACTCCAAATCCAAATAAGGGTTGACTGTCTACTGTTCTATACTTTTAGAAATATATTAATTCAAAAACACAATGACTTAAATAGGTCAATTTTTTAATGAGATTTTGTGATTACTAATGCAGTTTTGAATCAAATTTCTGCTTTCAGTCGAGGGAGAAAAAGCATCTAAAAAACAAATTCGGTCTTAGGATAATATTAACGTATGCTTAAGATTAATCGCCAAATAACTCGCAAGGATGACACGACATATTCAGCAAAATACTAAATTCAAGCCAAAAGTTAATATTTCGAGAATATTGTAATGTCACACAAAAGTGCTCTCTGCCATGACGAATTTATTAAAGAATATACGAGAATTTGGAGAAACAACTCGTGTTTCCTTTTTTTTTGTAGTCAAAACCGTAAGGGAGAAGAAACGGAGCGTTGACACGTTTTATACAACTGTTTATATAGTTTTTACTAAAATTATTTTATGAATGGCATATGATTCGAATTTAAATAGCTTGGTTGGTAGGGAGTGGGATTCGCATCAGTTGGACTGCAAGTTCGAACCCTTCAGCCGAGGATTCTCCGTTTGTGTGTCTGTGAGGTGGACATTACATCTGTCTTGATCACAGAGTCCCCCATGTCGAGAGTAATACCACTAGGATATTAGGTCAAAGGTAATCCTTCTCTGTTACAGATCTAAATTACGATCTGTGGATGATTGAATGAAATCCACCAAGGAAAAAGAGTTTGTGACGTGTTAGAGCTGGAAGTCAGCCCTTGGTGCTAAGGGATCCATACCCTCAGACGCTATTGCACTTCTCCTTCCTTTGTAAAGCGGAACACGAGAACAACAAACTAAAAAATATGGTGATTTTCTTTCATTTTGACTATACATTTAAATGTACAGCATATCTTTCTCAAGATTTTTCAATAACTTTCTTTCAGTTTTCTGGAATCTTTGAGATGTTAGGAAAATCAACCCAATCGTTCTAAACGGACATACCTGATTTTCTCAGAAAATATTTTGTTCTTAGGATTCATTGGCAATTTATTTTCTCCATACTTTGAGTTTAATAGAGTGAGACGCATCAACCAAATCGCACGCTCGTTCTTTTTGTATAAGTTCGCATTATACAGTCACGCAAGCGTTTACTGCTCGGATATCTACTTGCTTACAGGGTGACTTTAAGCCCGCCTGTTGGAATTGTGACATATGCATCAATCCAGCAAATTACTTAACCAAAGAGACAACTGTATGCACTGGCGGAAGTTAAATCATTCAAAGACACGTTTTAAGATGAAAAGAGATGCTTCTAATCTCATGAAGCGTTTAAATTTTATCTAATTTGGCTACTTCACAAATATTGGATACGATTTTGTCCACTTGAACGATTCTTGTCCACGGGTAAAATCAATTTGTTTGAAAATGTCGCATATTTCCGGTTTTATTTATTTATTTATTATTTTTTGCCTCTAACTACTTGATTGACAATACTCTGATGTCGGAAATACGTTATTGGAAGTAGATATATTACTTAATACCTAATGCTTAGTACTTAATAGCTTTAGTGACAAAAAACTTTATTATTTTTGTTATTATATTATTAAATATATGATGATTACGCTACTTCTCTGTGTGTTTGACAATCCAGTGGCTGATATAAGTAGATTTCAAACAGAATTTTATTCTCTGAGCTATCCGAAATGCTGTCTATTAATGCCGTTTCTGGTTGATCCGTAGAGAACATCACCCCCTTGGCGCACTTTTCAAAATCGCCAACTCCCCGCTCTCTTGCTTCTTATCTTCCAGAGGAAGTTATCCTCCAACGACAATATCGGGTTGCCATATTTGGCGTTAAATGTCCTTGGCGAAAAGGGGATGATGCTCTCTCTTGTCGCACCCCATTTCTACATAGGGTAATAATTCTAGATCATCATTTGTCAAAATTGAAGCATCCTTCGAAAGCTGTAACAAGCAAACAAACGAAGAAACAAATAATACTTTTAAATAAATAAGTAAACACAAACAAATAAATAAATGATAAAACTAATCAAGAAACATCAAACGAATCATGCATTCTTTGTGGATTTGGTTAAGTATGAGTTTCATCTGGAATTATCTTCGTAAACAGTGCAACTCTAATGTCGGTTATCTCCGGCAAATAATTATCACGATTTAACCCGATTTGAATCAGCTGTCTGTGTAAAATTGAGATGAATATTTTGACCATGATTTGAGGCTAATTGGGAAAATATTAAAAGAAAAAGAAGCTTTGAAATTATTTCCAGATATGCGCCTTAAGAGAGGGTTCCGATTTTTGGCTCTTATAGTCAATATTGGGTACTTTCCCGTTAGCCAATCTCAAACAAAAAAATCACCAAGTAGTGTAGAATTCTATTTAATTTCTAACAGCGATTTTAAAGTGAAAAGTCGCCAAATTTCTTTGGCAATTTTTCACTTTCGCTGGGTTTACTGAAAAGTATCCAATATTGTAACATGCAAGATATTTTATTTAAAAAAGTCATTGTTTTCATTGTTTTGTTTGATAACTAATGAAAAACTTAGCGAATCTAAACAATGATTTAAAGATTTTAAAAAGGTGGAAAATTTCTAATCTATATTTATAACTGAAACATGTAATATGTTTCTTATTGCCGTTGTTGTTCTCATTTTACGTTTTACAACGGAAGGAGGGGTGCAGTAGCTTCTTAGAGTATGGACCTCTGAGCACACGAGGACAAAACTCTGACTTCTAGCTCATACACATAAAAAAACCCTTTTTACGGGTTTTTTTCCATCCAATCTTCCACAGATCGTAATTTAGATCTGGAACAGAGAAGGATCACCACTGATTCAATACCCCCAGTGGTATTAATCTCGACATTGAGGACTTTGTGACCACGGCAGGTTTAACGTGCGATAGCCACCACACACACGGAGAGTCTTCAGCTAGCTGGCTCAAAATCGCAGTCCAGGTAGGCAAACCAAAGTCGTACCAACCAGGTCAACTGTTTATTATTGTGAATTGACCTATTGATCATAACTTTTCATGACTGGTCTTTTGACTCGTAAATCAGTAAAAATATTTCATATACAAGAGGAAAAACGTGCATCCATGTGGTATGTGCAGACTTGTCATGTCCACCTGTTGTTGTTATCCAAGCTTTTAATCCTCCAGCTATCTTGCACAACCGCTTATTAAGCAATCTCATAACAAAGCCCTTACTCTACGCATCGGTTATGTCCGGAGGTTAAAAACCTTGAGTTCAAGCATTCTGTAACCTCAAATCAACCTCTTGCAATCTCAAAAACCATGATTCTAATATTAATTACAAGTGTATATTTGAGTAACATACTAAGATAATGAAAGGATCCATTATTGCTTTCAGCTATTGATCTATGAGAATAGGAGGCTGTAAATTATTTACATATACAAGGACGTACACAGTTTGTCTGAAAGAGTTCAACATATTTGAAGATAGGACACAGAAAATATGTCCACTGAACGTCCGTTGAATAGGTGACTGTTTAGACTTGACTCAGGATCATATTTGCATGTTAAACACATTGTTACATCATCTCCAAAGAACTAAAAATAGACCCAGAATTCCACCGCAGACTTTCACATTGTTTCAGCACCCACGTGAGATTATCTGACTGCCATTGGTCGTCTTCAAGGACAAACCACATCGAAAAAAAGAAACGAGGAAAGCGGTTAGCATGCTTATTTGTAATTACTGAGTAAATATATGAAAGATATCTATACATATAAAATGAAATCACCTGAAAGCATCTGTATGTTTGAACCCAAAACACTCGAGAAATAGTTAACGGATATTGAAGATATTTAAACCATTTTGTAGAGCATTTATTGGGGAAGGTTTTAGTTTATTAAAATCATATCAAAAAAGGGAAGTTCTATAATTGCGATTTTAACTTATCCGCGCATGCGCGAAAACCACAAACTGCGCATGTGCAACTAGCAAGAGCAGCGGTATGCATATGCGATTTATTCCTTTGTTTACGTCTGATTTTAAAGAGCGATTAAAATCTCATTACACCAAAAGAATGAAATCCAACCTTGCCTGGAACATATAAAATGTCAAAAATCTTCGTTTTTTGCACGATAAGGAAAATGAAGAGGAAGGATAAGTTCGGTTAGCGAATATCAGAGAAATAATATCTAAGCTTAGGGAAGGAGACTCTTTTGGTGAGTTAAATAACCGTCTTTTTTTAAATCGTACTGCAAGTGAATTGCGGAGACAGAATGAATCACCCGAGTAGTAAAATGATCGCTTGTGTTTTGTCTACGGACATATCATATTTTTATATTTGTAACAGTCTAAATATTTCTGAATGTGTGCTATATTAGCAACATTTTTTAAACATCAACAAGAATTAGCAACTTTTTTTATTACTTCGCTACATAATTATTTTTTAGCTATATAAATTTCCTTTGCATCTTGAAATTCAACATAACTAGAAAGATGCTAAATTTAGCATAAATTATAATGAATTATATTATACTGTATTTTCATATATATGTGTATATATAACCAAATCTGAATTATTATATTACGATATTTTGAGCTGTATTTTAAAATCAGCATTATTTTTTCATTACTAGAAAGGACTACATGATTATTTTTTGCCTTTATAAATTCCCTTTGCATTTTGTGATACATTTCTGGAAATATGCTAAGTTTAATTTCTAATTTACATATGTATATATAAACAGATCTGAAACATTACTATATAATGATATTTTGAGTTATAAACTAGAAGCAGCGATATTATTTTATTTTTTGGCTAAGCCTATGTCGTTATTTTTTGGGGCTTTATACATTCCGTTTGCATCTTAAAATTCAGCATTTCTAGAAAGCTTTTATATTTAATGCCTGGATTCACGGATTTTCATTAGAAATAAAACTTGGTAAAATAAATTTAATGTATGGTATTTTAATTTGTCCCGCAAGTTTCTCTTCTTATTATCAAAGATCACCCATTCCCATTTACGACATTATTTGAACATTTTTTTTTATCATGCCAGAATATGATGTTGTTTTTGGGCTGAGGCTTTTAGTGTCAACAAAAATCCGTAGGCGGAAAATTGAAATTTTATTATCTGCGCGAGCATCTCAAACATTCAGCTTTTAATAATGCGTTGCCACTGCATTTGCAAAAGCTCTGATTTAAAAAAATTAGTTAATTGGTTGGTTCTAATGGCACTTGCCTATGGACAAGCTCGCTGCTGGACCCAGCAGCAGATTTAAGCCGAGTGAAGCGTCTCTTGTTTCAAGTAGCGCCAACTAGGGCCAAGAGTACGACTTTTGCTACACACTCATCTCATTCGCTTGCACAACCCCTTTTTACAGGGGGGCACATTCACACATCTCACAGATAGTACACAGAATAACAACCATGCCCGAACCAGGACTCGAACCCGGGACCTCCTGAACACGAGGCAGACGCGCTACCCCTGTGCCAGCAAGCCGGCAAAATTAGTTAATGCTTACAGCAAATAAAACCTAGAAAAATGTCATTTTGTGCAAGCGGTTATATGAAATGAAATAAATAGGAAACGTGATATTTTTTAAAACAATAAATGCGAGACGAAGGTTTTTTTTTTATCGTTTGCAATACTAAAGTTACTAGTTTTATGAAACAATTAAAATGAATAAAAATATAATTCAACTTGCACGTGGTGCTTGGCTGTTCAAGAAATGATGTTATGACATGATACATTGAAATATGCATAGCAGATTTCATTTCAATCTTCTATATTATAATATTTTGAACTATAAACTAGAATTAGCAATATCTTTTTTATTATTTGACTATGTTTTTTTTTGGGGGGGGGGCTTTATAAATTCCCTTTGCATCTTAAAATTCAGCATGTCTAGAATGATGCTAAATTTAATGCATGGATTCATGGGTTCCCATACGAAATAAAGCGGTGAAATAAATTTAATGTATGGTATTGTATAGTGTTGTTCCTTTTCTAGAATCATATATCACCTATTCCTAATTCTGTCATTAATCGAACAATTTTTCTAATATTTTACTATACAGCGAAGTACGTTTTAAGAAAACCTGGTTGTAATTGCATTAACCACACTGATTCTTACACAGCATTTGGATCCCTTGAAATTTTGATTTTCTCTTTCCCTTTTCGATTTATTGCTCGTTCCTTTCCTTTCCACACTTTTGATGGGTTCTCATTCCGTCGGAGCCAGCTCCTTCGCAATGCTTCCATCGAAACCCATAACACGTTCGCTCCAATTGGATTAAACGCCTCCGGCTCTGTACAGTAACAACAAAGAGTGCCGGAACGGCGGAAACAAGAACCAAGACGAACTGCAGAATACACTGCAGCAACCGCGTTCCTTTGAATCGAACAAAGAACCAACGCGCCACACTTTCAGCACTTGTATCACATAACTTCCGGGGTAATTACTTCATTTTTTCATCAGTGGGCGTAAGCGATGATTAAAAACAACTTTTGCAGAAGACAGCATAAAAGCCAGCGATCCTGTCGGCCTGAAAAGTGGACAAATCCCATCGTTCTTTTCTCTTCGAAATCGAGGTTCCTCATCCATTCCATTCATGAGCATTTCATTCGATCTTTTCCGCAATTACGGCTAAACGGCTTTTGTGATACTTAACTGTCACTTTCGCCATCACCCATTTAAATAGCTAGGAAATGGCAGCTAATGATTGCGAAGAATTGGGCCCATTTCTTAAGTGTGACGCTCGAAAAGAAAATTGAAATTCTAATTCTATTGTTGTTTATCATCATCTCACAACAAATATTTGACAACAAAGAGGTCGCTTTGCTTGATTTACCTTGGAACTCGTTATGTAATTCCGCTTAAAAAGGTCGTGCTCTCTCCTAATGGATAAATTATTGAAATCTGGTATGCCAGATTGGCGCGTAACCTTAATATTTGTGATCAAACATGATAATGTTATGAATTAAAATTAGTAATTCCCAGTAAGCTTTTGGAATGAAACAGCACTAGATAGATAGTAATACTAGTTTTGATTTTATCATACGCATAATGAGGTTAGTTATTTAGGGAATTATTTAGAAAAGAATTAAAACTACTGTTTCACAAGTTATTGTTTTTTGTACACTTCGATAACTGTGATCTTGATAATTCATTCTATTTCTAATATAAGCAACAAATCTTAAGGTAAGGAGAAGTGTAATGTGTTTGAGAAATCAAAAGAAATTTTTAAAAATTAATAATTTCTAAATATGATATCAGAAGCATTAACAGGTTGCATTTTTATTTTCACGAATATGTAGTAAAAAAGAAGGGTAGAAATTGTCAAAAAATTCGATCCCGAGAATTTAACGAAATTCCACATTTTAGACCTCCCCGAGTTTGAAAAACACATTTTTGTAAAATGTCTATCTGTCTATCTGAGACAAAGACATGTGAACTAGATAAATGAAATTTCGTGCACTTCATTTATATCCATTTTGTAATTTCTGTCAAATTTTGATCAAACTCCGCTAAGAAGAAATATGTCTGTCCGGTTGTTAAATAATAAACGAAGGGATATAGATAGATGAAATTATTCGAGAGACACGGAATTATCATCTAAAGTATAGACACGTTTCTGATTTTGAGCCACATTCAACTAAGTCTGTAAGTCTTTGCTTTCAGAAATATGTAAATGTGAAATCTAAGACGTAATAAATATATAGAATGTGGGAAGAAATCCGCTCTTGTGATTACAAGAGCGGATTTGTGCCAAATCATTGTTTATTAGTTAAGAAAAAAAGGTGTCTAAAGCACAAATTCGATTTTTGGATACTATTGCTGCAAAAACTCGCCAAGAATCATACGGTAGATTTAATAAAGATGCTCTCAGTGTCTTAGCATGAAAGTAGCGCGTCTCCTCTGTGATCTGGGAGTCCCGGGTTTGAGTATGATTGCTCTTCTTCTGAGTTCTATTTGTGAGGCGTGTGAATGTGCACCCCTGCAAAAAGGGGCTATGCAAGTGTGGCTGATAAAGTAGCTGAGTTGTATTCTTGGCCCTATTCGACGCTATTGAAAAATGAGAGACGCTCTCTGGATTTAAATCGCTGACAGATCTGTCAGCGTGTTTATAAAGTGCCATAAAAACAACAACAAAAATGTTAAATTCTCTCAAAAGGTTAATATTTCGTAATTATTGTATGATGCCCAATGTTATCGACCACGCATAAAAATGAGGAACCAGATTTCTAAAAATATAAATTTAATAATCAGTTATATAAAAGCCATAACTTTATTTTTTTTAAATCCTAATTTTACACGAAAAGATACCCGGTCAGTGCATGTATTAAAAGTTCACTCGCTCCTGGTGAAGTCAGCATCTCTCTGATAAGAACATCAGCAACTTTTATTTGTCTTTGACACGCCTCCAGTGTTGCCAACGAAAATTTATGAAGTATGCACCAATCGTATGCAAATTGACTAAGATCATGGTTTGCGATTGAACAAAAAAAGGGCTTCAAAATATCTAACACTAGCTATGAAAGGTGCTCTCGGAATAATATCTTTATTGTGAGAAAGGTTTGGGGGAAGCAACTCCCTTTGATTTGTGACGAAGACAATTGAAATTAAAGTTCTGTAAAATAAATAAATTTTAAGGAAAATTCGTTTCAATCAGAGTTTATGTATTTAGTAGAGACCTAGGATTTGTATATCTTGTGCTGCTTTTATAATTCTCATCTAGTAATCAATTTTTCAGTATTGTTATTTCTTTCTAATGTCCTCTTTGTAAGACTTACTGAATATGAACTCTTTACGGCATAATACGTATTTCCCAAAACAGTTTACTTAATACATCTGTTATCCTAAACTTTTTTCACAAGAAAAAAAGGCTGTGGAGCGGAACAAAATAATAATTTCAAAAAGGGCTTGTATTCGTATTTTGTTGAACGAACTGGACTTCAACAGAAAGCCATCCGTTTAAAATTGAGACAGGTCAGGGTTTCTGATCACTGTATTATTGATACTAATGATATCTCTAAACAACTAAAAGAATGTAGAAATTTTAATGCGAATTCAGCATTATCCATTGATCATAAAGCAAAATTAGATAATAAATTTTCAGCAGTTATTTATAAAAAATGCAAATCCACGAATCTTAATTTTTATACTATCTTCGACGACCGACGATGTTCACTCGCCAAATTAATAATATTAATTTTATATCATGCGTGAATAACCACATCAATCATTTTGATGAGCTTATCATACAAAAAAGCACTATTTCAAACTATATTTTTACTATAAACGCACAACATTCCGATTAGTCAGACAACAACAGTGCACTTACTGAGGCTTGAGATTCTATCAAATTCATATTTTGAGATATCTCTGGAAAATGGAGGGAATTTAATATATAATACTTTAGTTTTTAAGTAAATGTATTTTAAGGAATGAAATTCTATATTTAAAGCGATTGCTGTTTAATTTCGTGAATTTGTTTTCTATGAGTTAATGAGGATAAAAAATGCATACGATATCGTTCATAAGAAGCCCTTATTTCCAACATCTTCTCAACTTAAACTCAAAGTGACATCCACGTACGGGTTCATTTAAATTTTTGAATAATTGCTCCTAATTTTCCTCCCACTTGATCAACTGACCCGAATTGCATCGCGTGCTCCTCAAACATCGTTTGTAAATACCAGAGCTCGTTGGACGTGTTGCGAGCTCATTCTTTTCCGGAATCAGGAGTGGAATGCGACCCCAGGAAGGTGTAGGAGTGTTGCTTTAATATCGAATACATTGTACAGAGTTTTTGATAGCTTTTGGTAAGTCATAACACTGACTCTCCGACCCACACATAGGCACACGGATAAAAACTGAATGGCTGGATAGCAGCTACAGCAACACTTCTTCTTGTGTACAATCGACCATCCCACCGCCAATGAAAGAAGCAGTATCGACAGGACGCTCAGCAACTCTGGCGGGAACTGTGGTTCAGTCCTAAAGGCCATCACCGGTCACGGTACAACTCTTCCCTATGGAAGTGCGTCACGTAATCGATGGAAGGCACCAGACCCCACTGTAATGACTTGATCCTGGTCGATCAAATAAAATGGTAGCGTTTAAAACACAAAGGTTTTATTTACAGCTTTATACAATAACAAAAACAACTGCACGTCCTCTAGATTAAATGCTGGGAAATATTTACAACTGGATTGTCAGTTCGGCATCTATGCCAAGAATTCACAAGCTGTCCGCATATCCGGTTACTGTGTGTAGCTCCAGAGATCTACGGATTACTTCCGGTAGGTCTTTTCAACAAACTCGAGATCACGTGGTATCTCTTCAACTTCAGCACTGCTCATAAATCGTCTCGTTGTCGTATCCGCTCTCGTCCAGTCTCTAGCCATATCAGCTGGTCCCGTCTCTTCTCGACCGTCCATTTTAACAGTGGTGAAGCTCCACCTCTCAGGATCGCATTGGTGCGCTGGAGATGCCGATTGTCCTATCATTCTTCAGGAATACTCCCAATGGCGTGCCGTTATGTCGTGGGAATATTCTTGAAACATCCACGCCTTAACAGAACCTTCACCACACACAAATGTTCGCATCTGGAGTTTTTAGCACTTCTTTCTTCAATGGGTCGTAAAGCACATATGCTGTTCATTATTGAAACTTTATCCCAGCTTGGGTGGTCCATAGAAGAAATAGTCCCATCTGGTATTTCAACATGGTTTGCTTTTTCAATGGGCCGCAAGCATGTGTGTTCCATTATTTGTCTTCATTAAAACCCGAAGAGCGACACTAAAAGGGGAGAAACACAATGCGAAACAAAGGATGAATAGTCTCACCGCTGGCTAGAAGTAGCAATGTTCGAACATGTGTCTCTTTCAAAAGGAGACAAGATGACGACTTCTTTACACCACCTTTTCGTGTACCCAATAGGGTAGTGCAACCAACCATCATGCAAGAAGATACTCATCCTCAATTACGAGGTGCCCCCTGGAGAGTTGATAGCTTTTGATACCCATGGAATACGAACTAAGACACTTGCGAGAGCATTGTTTCATCGTTTACCATAATTCCTTCTTTTAAAATGCGCTTAACCCTTCAGTGCATTGTTTAATCATTTGATTACATGTTTTTATTTCCATTTATAAACTCTTCTCCAAAGGTTACAAAAGGTAGCAAAGAATGTTTGGAAACCCCTTATTTTAGATTCCTTCTGACAAAAATTTGCAGAAAAAAAAACACCTGATGGATTATAACAACAGTATTACAAAATTATGACAGATTCAACAGATTTTATAAGATTGTAACAGATAGACATCAGATATTATTTATAAAATTGTTTACACAGACATTATTCATAAAATTGTTTACACAGACATTATTGATAAAATTGTTTACACAGACATTATTGATAAAATTGTTTAGGACAGACATTATTTATATAAACATAAGATAATGCAAACAGATTATAACAGACTCAAACTGGAAAAAACACCAAGGCGGCTGTTGTATGAATAGTTCTACGATTGAAAATGTAATCAAAGTAATTTTTTTTGCTTCGTAAAAAATATTGATAAAAAACTTATTTTTATTGCAGTATTATTATAACGCGATTTGTGTCCCTGGGATATTTTTTAACTTATAAAGTAACCATTTGACTCATTTTAATTTTTTAAAAAAATCACAAAATGAAATAAAAAAAATTAGATAATTTTTATGAATTATATGTATTTATTCAAAACACAAATATATTTTTTATAAAAAAATTTTAAGTCATGCAATATAGGATTAAGATCACTCTATATTGACCCTAAAAGAAACAGGGTAAAAATTTATTTTATAAAAAAATCAAACACGATTATTCGATTTCGTCGATTCTCAATATTCATTTCATTTTAAATTAGAGAACGGTTCATTCAGCGTTCGAGCAGTATTGTCTTTCACTTCAACCTATATAACGAGCGAAAAGCGCAACGGATCTAGAATTTTATCTGACCTCGATGTCTCACGAATGAATATCGATTTCACGACTGACTCGATTGTTTAAAAAATCGACCATATATGTGGGCGTGGTGAACATTCAATTAAAAAATAAACAGAAAGAGTTGCCCCTTTCCTAACTTTCCTCTAACATTCTTTTAAAAAGTTTTATATCCTTCAGTTTACATAAACTTTACCCCATCCTCTTTCATATATATATATATATATATATATATATATATAACTTTTCATTTTTTTATCCACTGTTGCTGCTGGGGTTGATTAGAAAAACTAACAAACTAAAAGTTAAAAAATATAAAAACTATACAAAATCTTTGCCCTGCCTCCCCTCATCTTTCTGTGAATGACTTCTATCTTCTAATATGAAAAAGTGAACTTGTGTTTTCAAGGCTCTGAAAAGTCTTAAACATGGAGATTCTTCAAAATCTGCAGTTCTAGATTTTTAACCATTACAATTCTTTCTTTTTGTTGTACTTCGTATATTAGAAAGTAAGGAAGAGAGATTCAAACTTCCTTCTGAACTGTATAACATGACATAGTCTTAAATCTCAATCGATTTTTTTTATGACGCCACATTTTGTGAGTACCACATCACGCAATTTTAAGCTTAAAAGCTTCCAATGTTTGGAAACATGCTACTACCTAACTAGAGATTTTTTTTAAAAAATAATATTTCATTTGGCTTTGCCCTATGAAAACTATTAGAAAATTATGAAATGGATCTTCGTATTTCTTTACACGCTATTATATAAAAGAAAATTGTTGCTGTTGCAAAACAAATTTAACATAAGTTTTTTTTCAAAAAAAAATCGTACGGATATAAAACTAATATCATCAATAAAGTATTGGTTGGAATTTTATACTAGTATATAAAGAGTTTTTAAGAAGAATATGTTTCGAAGTTGTTGAGAAAAAAAGTTTTCCTTTCAACTGATATTTATTTAAATATTTGATTAAAATTTAAAAA
Organism: Argiope argentata; assembly: GCA_026289955.1. NCBI lineage: Eukaryota > Metazoa > Arthropoda > Arachnida > Araneae > Araneidae > Argiope > Argiope argentata. Next base: position 2,133,001 of record JAOUZG010033182.1, read on the forward strand.
CCGGTTAAGTTAATAATACTACCTAATAACTAGTCAATACTACCGGGTTTCTTAATAATACAACTTCTCATACTACTCAAGAAGTTTAGTTTAGTTATATTAATGTCTCGTTGTAAAGCAACACTTGGACTATTTTGAGAGGATCTTGTAATTTTGAACCACGGTCAGATGACGAAGACGGCACCTGAGCTAGCATCCCCGCTCTCCACACCGCACCATACCACACCAGCGGGAGGACGTTTAACCTGACGGATGTAACGTGCAACGGACCTCCTTACACGACGGTTCTTCGATGGAATCGGGGCTCGAACCTCAAACCCTACCGTTCACTACCCGAGACCATGCAACCAGGTCTCCGCGACCCCTATACTACTCACGAAGTAACTACGAGCCAAAATTAGAATGCCTATATTCAATTATCTGACTTGGCAAACGCTTGAAGGAATTTTGAATCGTACAATTTCCAGATAGGGTCCAAACATATAAACTTAACATTACGAAACTTATTTCGTGAAAACATCAACAAACAGACTCTGGTGTATAAATAAAATCTGGCGTATGATCTTCAATGATGAATTTGGTGTATGATATAACAATTAACACTCTGTATCGCAAATTCATTTAAATAAATCGAAAAAGGGGATTTCCGAAAACGCATATTAGGGCTTTTTATTGGTCTAGAAAGCAGAAAATTCTTATATGTGAACTCTGAAAATAAAAATATGAGCACTCGGGACGTTTTTGGCCTTGCCAAAGAATCATATTTACACAGGAGAAGGAAGGGGCTAATAACCTTATTTTCTAGAAGGTTTCAGAAGGGTCATTTATGATGATCTAAAAATATTTTCCTGTCTGCAGTGTCTCTTGAAAGTAAATATTATTTTATTAATAGAATTATAATTTAAAGGCCGAAGAAGTCCAATTGGGGATTTAATAATACATTTTTTTGTTTTCCGGTTGGAAACATTAAAGCGTATATGAATAAAGGAATGAAAGCAACAAACGATTTCTTTTTTTATTCATCTCTGCCAAATTTCATCCACAAACTTTATCCCGTGTTGCACCCGTGCCAAATTAAACATTTTCAAAGAAAGAACACGCAGAAGTATAAAAATATTACAGGCTGACATTTTAACGAATAAATTTAGGAACTGATTCGTTCCTACGCGTTTGTAAAAATAAAAAAAAATTATAATTCAAAATTTCATCTTTATGTGGTTTCAGAGTAATTTTCACTTTTGTTCAATGTCTACCTTGTGAATTAAAAATATGACCTTTTCTCTTCTTTTTTCTGTATTAGAAAAAAGCGACTTACCGTTCATTTTATTAGGTTCTGGCACATGAGTTGGGTATTTTCAAAAACAAAGCGATGATGATTATTTATAGAGTGTTCGTGAAGCTTACTTGCAATGTTAAAGCTTTTAATTTAATAAGTTATGTAATAAGATTTTTATAAGATATAAAGATTATACGTGAGAATCTTTCCTTTATTTTCTTAGCAAACTGTATTTTTTAATACAGTTTTCCTTTAAAGTAAAAAAAAATGTAACAAAAAATTAATGAATAATTTTTACAAATACATTTTTTTAAATATTTTATTATGTAGAATATTTTCAATTTAACTGGCGGTTGTTTTTTAAAGTCTGTAATGTATAAATTCTTATTTTAAGTATTAATAGCCATCTGCTATTAGTTGTTCTCTTACATTGTTGACAGCAGTAATTTAATCATGTTAGCCAATTCTAGGAAGTCCTACCTTATAATAATAAAGGAAAACACTATTTTAAATTGCATTTGTGCGATCAACATTCCGCTTTCTGACTGATAAGCTATGCTCCCAAAGTGGCAAAATTAAATTGATGGAGTCAAAGTCCAATTTAGCCTATTTGGAGCCTGGGGCAAAAACTTCTTTGGTAGCCCCCTGTATTTTTTTTTTCTTTTCGAAAAGCACTGTTTAAAAAATTTCATTAAAGAAGGAAACGTAAAATAAACTTCCTATTCGCTTTGGGGGCCCCTTCTGATGTGGGGACCGGGGGGCAACTGCCCCATATGCCCCTGCTTTAGTCATGCTCTGGTTGGAGTTGGGAACTGAGCAATGTAAGAAAAATACACTATTAAAGTTTTGATGAATTATGAAATCAGTCGGAATTTCTCTGTAAAAAAGAAATTCTTTACTAAAAATTCATCGAAAAGTATTTTTTTAAAAATCGCCAAAAATTCAAGAAAAATTTACAATAAAACTAAATTATTATAATTAAAAAATAATCTGTTATATATTAAAATGTCTTTTAAGGCATCAATATTTTTGAGAACACTCATAGAAAAACCGCTAAAATCTCGTTTAATTTTTAATTAATTAATTATTTTTTAATTCTTTTTCCGAAAATGCACATTTTTATCCATAAAAGTATACTCGTGTCAAATTTAAAGTTCTAAATTGAAATTCAACACGCACATTGTGCCAATCAACACATACACATTTTTCTGTATTATTAGTCGGGAAAAAGATTTCATGACTTTTCACAGTAATTTTTTTATTTAGCCCTAGCCGCCTTTGGCGACCAGTCGGTTCGCCAGTATTAATGCTCGCTGAAATTTTCATATAATATTTTATGTAGCTGTGTCTCATAACAGGTTTTTCACCAAAATATATTTAAACCAAATAAATTTTGATAAACAAATAATTAATTTATAGTATTATTTAGTATAATTTTCTTCAGATGTTCTGTTCATTGTACTACTCATTTTTCTCTTTCTATCCGAGCAGTGATGGTCCCGGAATTGATATTTTACTTAAATGGTGGAGGGAAAGGTCTAAAATTCTACGTTTTTATAGAATGAGATTCAAATTTTAATAAATGTAAACACACTAAACAAATAAAGACACAATTGGTTTTCAAGAGTTGCGAAAGCTTAAAAACAGCTTGGAAAATGCCTCGCACAAACAAAATAATGGTGACACACACACCCTTCTTTTCTTTTCTATCTTTTTTTTTCACTACTTTTCTTTCTAATAACCCTTTTTGCCCTCTGTTATTCTTTTTTTCTTATTACTTTATTATGACTTTATTTTGAGCAGACATAGATTAAATATCCATACAGACTAATAATAAAAGCAACTATTTTCTTTCTTTTTTAAACATCCCGTTATCTACATATAAATGAAAACCAACTGACTTCGCGCATTTCTTTCTAAACAAAGGATAATTTATTACTTCCTGCTAACTTACTCGGTGTGGGGGAAGGAAATGAAGATTTTTGGCGGGAAAGTAAGAAAAGTGTCGTTTTAACTATTTTTATCTCTGTATTTTAATTTTTTCTCTCCATAAGAACCATCCTCGTGTCTTAACGAAAATATTTTTTAAAAAATTAGCCGAATCGGTCGAGCCGTTCTCTAATTTTGCGCTTAGCAACGCATTCCGAGTTCCATTTTTATTAATATAGATTGTAAGATGATACAAAATTGTAATCAAACTTCTTTCCATCAATCGTTACTTATAACAACTGCAAATACTCTTTGTTTCACCATTTTCATCTTTTTTTAACCTTATTTATCGACTAAAAGAGTTACTTCTTACTTTATTCTTTTATATTTCTTAAAAGTCGGTAAGTGGACTTCAAGGAAAGAAAGTTTTAGTGGTGTTTTTTCCCCATCTCCTTCTCTGCTGACTATCCACTGTGGGAAAACGAGCTGCTATATAAACAGAAACTTTCTATTTTCCCGCCTGAAGTAGACTTACACAAGACAAGTTTTCCATTTCTGCACACTTTTATTTTTGAAGGTCATCCTCACGTGCAAACACTCGTTTATCTGAAATCGCTGACAGAAAAGGTTAACATGTTCCACGAGGTTTTTTTTTACTTTTAGATGTGTGTAATGCTCACTTTCTTTTTTTTAACCAGATTTATAAAAGTGAGCAGGTTACAAAATGTACAGCTTGAAGGAGAACAAGAAAAATTCACCTGTTTTCTTTTTTCCAAAACGTTTTGAAGATAAGTCAAGTTTTGATTTGATTTGGAATATCATTCACTTATTATAAGGTACGTTCATCGTTCATTAATTAAAAAGGACGAATTACAGAATGTCCAGCTTGAAGGAGGACAAGAAAAATACAACTTCTTTTCCATTTTGTCATGTTCTGAAGAAAACCAGGTTTAGATTTTATTCGGAATAGTATTCATTTATTAAAATGAGATAATTATTGAATATACAGCTTGAAGGAGAACTAAAAAAAATTCACCTGCTTTTGTTTTTCGTAACGTTCTGAAGAAAAGCAAGTTTGCATTTGACTAGGAATAGCTTTCATTTATTAAAAAGAACGAGTTACAGAATGAGCAGTTTAAAAAAGGATTAAAAAAATACAAATTTATTTAAATAAATATTTTGTAATATTCTGAAGAAAAGCACTTTTAAATTTGAATCGGAATAGCTTTCATTTATTAAAAAGAACGAGTTACAGAATGTACACTTTAAAGAAGGACAAAAAAAAAATTATTTAAATAAATATTTTGTAATGTTCTGAAGAAAGGCAAGTTTGAATTAGATTCGGAATAGCTTTCCTTTATTAAAAAGAACGAATTATAAAACTTTTAACTTGAAAGAGAACAAGAAAAATACAACATCTTATCCTTATCGTAATGTTCTGAAGAAAAGCAAGTTTTTATTTGATTTGAAATAGCGTTCAAAATGCTAAGGATTGTGAGAATTTGTTGGGAAACAAAATGATTCATTATGCAAAATTACATAACCGGACTTGAGAATAATTATAGGGATCACTTTCATCACTAATATTCGATGTTTTTCTTTACTTTTAAAATGATTCTCAGCCAATCAATTTCTCTCAAATAAGTTTGAGTGATACTATAAGAATCTGATAATTTGTAGCAGACATTCAAAAGTATCAGGTACACAAAACTGATAAGGCTGGCTTTATCAATGTTGGAACTCGAATTATAATCTTCATTTCATTCTATTTCTATTGAATGATATTACATTAATCTGATTTAAAGTATTAGCTTAATCTAGTCTAATCTGCATTGATGGTGCTATGAAAATGCGTAATTTTAATAATCTCCAATCATTGCCATCTTCTGTTCCATGATTCTCATTTAACTGAAGAATCTTGGCCTCCTACGATACTAACGACATTAACCATGCATGTTAACTATATGAATCATATTAGGAAGTAAAAACCTTGAATTTAAGAATTCCATGACGTTTCCCTAAAATCGGCTAAGTATATCTGCGGACACTTTTTACTCTTCTTCCCCACAAATCAATCACTATCAAAAGCAAGGCCACGTGCACATCGTCGCAGTCTTAGCACTGTAAAGGGAGTTTTATAAATGAAAATATTTTGTTTTTTTAGAGCTGTTCTCCGTCTGCACTGTTTGAAGAACAGTGAAAAACTGTTAACTACAGCTAAGATGTAAAAACTTTTATTGCCATTTTTTCGATACAGTACATCTAAATTGTAAATAAGTTAGTACTTTTGAGATAATATTTCATAAATTGTCTATCTATGCAAGAAACGTAACTCAAATAATATATCTACATGTACATACTCTTTTCTAATTGATAAACTTATGTATTTTTCAGCTTAAAAGTGAGATTTATTGATATATTAAAGTTATCAGAATTTTTATATATATTTTGCTATTATATCAAGAGAGTAAAACTTAATTTCCACGACGACCACGATAAGCCGTTAAAACTGTAAGCATGACAATCATGTTAAAAAAAAGCCAAAAATAGCGAAACTAAGAGCAACCATGTAAACTTTTACTTCGGATAATTCTAGCTTGGCGTTATTTTTGGCTTTTTTTAAAAAAAAGGAATCGCCTTGAAAAGCAAAATGTACCCAAAGATGCATTAATTTCAACAGTTACACTACATGAGAAAAACAGACGTCGATTTCTTGAGACAAAAATCACATCATCCTTTTCAATTGGTTAAAAGACAATTGATTAACCTCTTAAAAACATTGCTTTTTTATATATAATTACATAACACCTTCTGCTTCGGGAATGTAATTGTAATAAAGGTCTTCTAAACGCAAACGAAATTCGAATTCTTGTTTATTCCGAACTACAAATCGCAACAAGAACGATTTACAAAACTTCTAAAATTCGGCGTTGATTTGTTGTCCTTATGCACAGAGAATTGAGTTGTTACAAAGTGTAACAACAATTGTAACAACTCAAGTCTAATGTGAATATCTCATGCATAAGCAATAATTGTTTAAAGTCATAACTGAATTATCTTTTACATAATGTCTCACTGATGCTATCGAGAATAATTTTGCATAAAAATATTTGTGGTATAGAATATTTAAGGATAATATTTAATTTTTTGGATCGAATAATAGCATCTTTAAGTAGTTGAATTCAATGACACAGTTAATAAGACTGAAAAACGATATTTCGATTCTCGTTTGATGCACAGCGGCGAGAATTGAGAGATTAACATGCTGATTCCATTAATTATCGATGATGGCTTACTCTCGTTACCAGGCCAATCCTAAAAAATTAAGCCCTGATCTCCAAATTAGGACTAGATTCCTTTTGAATTCTCCACGTCCGAGGATTTGGTGCTATTTAAATTAGAATATTAAATCTTATCATTGAAGCATAATTTGTACTAAAAAAAACACAACTAAAGGTTTAATTTCGGACAGTTTTGCACATTCTTTGCATAGTATGAAAGTAAGCGTTTTGAAGTATGTAAAATACGAAAATGCTTGCAATTATTTGGCCCGAATCTAACAATGAACGCAGTGGAGTAGGAGAACATCATTAATCAAAGTAAACTCTTTTTACATCATGACAGATTGCGAGTTTCCGTTCTTGATGGATGTGTGTAAATAACAACCTGTTAAGAGCCGTCAGCAATGCCTGGAACGGAATGATAATGAATGAAGCATAAATAATTGTGACTCGAAAAGAGAAGAATGTTCGGGAGAGTTCTTTCTTAAAATGAAAATCGTTTAAAATTAATCGAAGCCATTAATTACAAAGTGTTATTAAGTGTTTAATTTGCTTTTAATTATGCAGTAATCAAAGTTATGCGTATATACTTCAGCCATTTGAAACTGTGTGTTTAAACAACTCATTAGTTTAAGTAGAGTAACTATGTTAATATTGGACAGGGCATATACGTTTTTCTTTTTTTTTCTGAATTAATTCTATGACCTTTATCTATATCAATACATAATACTTAGAAAAAAGTTTATTCGTATTTTGAAATAACTTTGCAATAATTTCTCCAGGTTTTAAATGTCTATAAACAAATATCTGTGGCTTTGATTAACCAGTCAATTCAAAAATGGATAATGCTGCAAACAATTTCTCAAAAAAAGGCATTTTTTTTACATATTTACTCTAAATACTATATAAATAAAATATCTATCTGAATACTAAGTAAATATATTATCATAACTGTTAAGAATTCACGTCTGCTTGGTCTGAGCTAGCTGCCAATCATGTAAACACTACGTGGTCTCACTTTTGATGTTAGTATAATTTTTTCTATGGGGTGCGTGAAATTTTTATGTGCAGTTATCTGGCGTAATTAATTACGTGCCTTTTTTTTAATGCTTAAAATAAACCGCATAAAAGACAACCGGTGACTTCAAGTCATTTCACCAGGGCAACAATCTTCACTATCAAATAAATTATTATGTAATCAAGAAAAGTATTAATTATGAAAGCAAAAGCAATAAATATTAAGCAATAATTATCAGAATTGTATTTTTGAAAATTAACCGATGAATTATTATGTCATAACATGATGTTGTATTGGGGATGAAGTTTTAGTCGTCAACAAAAATCCGTAGGCGAAAAATTGAAATTTTATTATTTGCACGAGCATCTAAAAAAATCAGCTTTTAATAACGTCAGCTTTTAATAAAAGCTCTGATTTTTTTTAAAAAATAAGTTAATGACTATCGCAAATAAAACCTAGAAAAATGTCATTTTGAGCACGTGATTACATGAAATCAAATACATAGGAAATGGGATATTTTTTTTAAACAATAAGACAAAGTTTTTTGGATCGTTTGCAATACTAAAGTGACTCATTCAATGAATCAATTAAAATGAATAAAAAATATAATTTAACTCGCACGAGCACGTGGTGCTTGGCCATTCAAGGAATTATGTTATGACATGATACATTGAAATATGCATAGCGGATTTCATTTTAATCTTTATTATTATTTTCGTTTCCATGAGTGATATTTAGCAGAAATAAAACTTCGGACGTAATCAACAGACCTAACGTTTTTACATAAAAAATAAACGTAATTCTCTCGGGAAAATACTCATGAATAAGAAATGATTAAAAGCTTTAAAATAAATATCAACAGAACAAACATTCATAGAAAATGGACAATTCGAAAAGAGTTCAGGGTATTGTAAAATATTTTGAATATTCACTCAATGGCGGATACAATTTAAGGTTCTAGGCAATCCACATTGTAAGTTTCTTCTTATGAAATAGCTTATTTTATTTCGCATTTCAGCATATTTTAGTTATAATAGAAATTTATTTTAGATTAATATTTATTTTATTATTCTTGTGAATAGGTATTTGTTTTTCAATTCGTACTATTAGTTAACACTCCCCCTGTGTGTGTGTGTGTGTGTGTGTGTGTGTGTGTGTGTGTGTGTGTGTGTGTGTGTGTGTGTGTGTGTGTGATATACATCTTGTTCAAATTTTCATTCGTTAATAAAATACTTTTTTTAATACCCTCCAGTTTAAATACATTTTTAAACTTGTAGTGGATGACACTCGATGTTATGACAGTTTTTACAAATATTCATTTGATTATTTTTTATTTATTAAACACTCTCGCCAAAAATCTTCATTCCTCCACCGACAAATGAGTAAGACTTCAGTTTTTTTTTTTTTACCAAGCTAACGAGGTTAGGCTTAACATGTTTTCGACGATTATTTCAAACAGTTGTGTTTATTTTCTAATTTTTTGATGCATTTCAAATTAAACCTTGTTAATTAAAATATTTTTTGGATTTGTTTTGAAATAAAACAAAACTATTGAACTCTTGAATTGAAATAAAACAAAATAAAGGAAATTAAAAATTTCTTATTTGAATCGCGCTACCCCAACTGGCAAAGAAAATTCACGCTTTTGCGTTACCCCGACGTAGAAAATTCTCGCATTTACGTTGTCCCAATTGGCGTTAAAAATTCACGCATGTGCAGTGTGTTATAACTGTTGACAACTGTATTTTAATTACAATAAAAAGTTTTAAAAAGTTAAAAATTATATGTATTATACTGTTGCAGCCATCTCAATCTCGATCTATAAATAATATAGACTTAGCATAAGATTTGACGAAATAGCTGGTAAAA
>JAOUZG010033182.1:2142473-2209030 GCA_026289955.1 Argiope argentata
TGATTTTTAATATTTTTAAGTGATGTTAACTAACAAATTCAGAAATCAAATTCTACTTTTTTGAATACTCTTTCATAATCATTTAACTCTAACTTTCTACTTTGACTTTTAAGTAATGCTATCATTTAATTTTTTAATCTAATATTACTCTATAGCTTTGTTTTTCATTCTTTGTTTTGTTTTTCCCTTCTTCTCTATTTAATATATAACTAACAAAAAAAATCGCTCTTATTTGTGTTTCTTGTTCTTAGTTATCCTTTTTATTTCGTTGAAAAATAATTTGCTTCTCTTGCATCAGAATCTATTGTGATGAATCTACATTAGGATTTATCAAAACGATCATACAGTTTCGCGATGAAATATCTGTCACAGATCTTGGATTTTCCTTGAGTTTTTCCTAGAAATATTTTATATAGTCAGAAAGATTGAATTCAACTTGTAAATGAAGATTATCAGTCATGATTTACCTGCAGTTTAGTTTTTGTGAAATTTTCAAAGGGACACGAATTTTTTCCTCCTATAATTTTAAAATTTCCTTTCTATTGTTTCCATATTTAAATCTAATTGTATTCCTAAATTACTGTTTACATTTTAATAAAGACTTTTCCCTTACTCCAATGTTTTATTCATAGAGTATTATGAATCGTAATCTTTTTGTTTTGATTTATGTATGATAAATGAAGTAAAAAAAAACTATTTTATTGTTTTCATTAGATTCTAAAAAGAAAGATCTAAGGAAGAAACTCGAAGATTATTTCATTTTTATTATAATAAAATTAATCTGAAGTAAAAAAAACTAAAAAAATATCAACGCAATTTTTATTGGTATCTAATATGATGTAAATAAGTTTTATACGAGTATTAGCTATGTTTGTTCTGTGCTAAATTTTTCCATTCATTAGTATTTGAAGATACTTTACTTTGAGGCTTGTAATAAATATATTGTTATATTCAATTTGAAGGTGTAGAGTATGTTTTTCTTTTTAATTTTAGTTTGAAAAAAAATGGGACAAAAAACAATTAGTAAAAAAAATGCAGACACAATTTTTAAATAAATCTTTTTTTCTTAATCAATTGATAATTTTTCCATTAATATTTTTCAAATACGTTTGAACGGATCATTTTTATTAATATAGTAAAATTTAACATGATTAGAGAAATTTTTAAAAAATATAATAATAATCTTTCAAAATATATATTGAGTTATCGCCAATCACCTATGTATTTAAAAGGATTGGGAGAATCAAAGAATCTTTCCTCCAATCAATCACTGGGCCTATTTCATCAATTTTTATTTCGTTTGAAAATTTATGACCTCTAAATACGTAATCAGTGGTCGCCTGCTTTCCGCCGTCCTTCATTCCACTATTTTTGAGAGGAGTTTCAAAATCAAATTCTCTGTATGATTTTATTTATTAAAATATGTAATGTTAACTCATAAGCCATATAACAGCCTCCGGACACGAGTAATTACTTTGTCTAGTGACTATGTTACTCGGCTATAAACCTTGACATTGCGAGATCAGTCCTCGGTCCCAAATATATTTGTAGTTTACATGACAAATAAAAAGAAATTGTGGCTGGACGAATTAGATATTTACATTTTTAAATGAGCTATGATGTTAATATATAAATAAAACAAGTAATATAAAAACAATTTTTTAAACTCAACCCCTCCATAGGTTATTAGGAAAAATTTTATATTAGCTACATTTTATTAAATAATTACAATTGTTGTTGTTTTCGTGTTCCGCTTTACAATGGAAAGAGGGGTGCAGTAGCTTCTGAGGGTAGGGAGCCCTGAGCACCGGAGGGCAGAAGTCTGACTTCTAGCTCACACACATCACAAACCCTTTTTACGGGAAGGACTTCATTCATGCCTTTTATTCATCCACAGATCGTAATTTAGATCAGAAACAGATAACGATCCCCTCTGACCCAGTACCCAGAGGGGTATTACTTTCGATTTGTAGGACTTAGCGACCACGACAGATTTAACATGCACCAGCCACCACACACAGGGAGAGTTTTCGACAGGCGATTTTGAACTCGCAGCCCAAGGGATGCGAATGCAACTCCCTACCAACGAGACTATCCCTACCTATCCTGGAAGATGGATAAATCATATATTTACGTTTTTACAAGCGCTATTGTTTAATACATGAATTAAAAAAACAGAACTTAAGTAAGTCAATTAAAATAATGCTACTTTAAGTCAGATAACTTCGCTGAATCCCAAACCTATAATTGTATCTAACCGATTTATTTGGAATCAAATATAACCAATATTCCCAGCGAATAGTTTATTAAATAAAGAGATCTGGATTAATTTACAGTGTAGTTATATTAACGTTCCGTTTTAAATCAACACTTGGGTTGTTTGGGGACTGATTTAATAATTTTGAATCATAGTCAGATGATGAGGACGACACCTAAGAGGGCACCATACAAGCTGGAGGACGTTTAGCCCAGATGGATGTATGCTCCGTTTACACAACGGTTTTTCTGCGGGATTGAGTCTTGCACCTGAAAACCCTCCGGTTACGAAGCGAAGACTTTATCACCAGGCTACCGCAGCCCAAAAGATTTGGTATATATTTAGCTTTACTAGTTTATTATTAACTAGCTGCCTTTGGCGACCAGTCGGTTCGCCAGTATTAATGCTCGCTAAAATTTTCATATAATATTTTATGTAGCTGAGTCTCATAACAGGTTTTTCACCAAAATATTTTTAAACCAAAAAAATTTTGATAATCAAATAATTCATTTATAGTATTATTTTCTTCAGATGTTCTGTTCATTGTACTACTCATCTTTCTCTTCCTATCCGAACAATGAATTGATATTTTACTTAAATGGTGGAGGGAAAGGTCTAAAATTTTATAGAATATTGAGATTCAAATTTTCATAAATGTGAACACACTAAACAAATAAAGACACAATTGGTTTTCAAGACATGCGAAAGTTTAAAAACAGCTTGGAAAATGCCGCTCACATAGGAAATAATGGTGACATCCCTCCCCCCTCTTTTTTTTCTATCCTTTTTTTTCTTCACTACTTTTCTTTCTACAAACCCTTTTTCCCTTTTGTTATTCTTTTTTTTCTTCCCTGCCCAGACTTTATTTTAAGCAGGCACAGATTAAATATTCATACCGACTAATAATAAAAGCAACTATTTTCTTTCTTTTTTAAACATCCCTTATCTATGAATGAAAACCAACTGACTTCGCGTATTTCTTTTCTAAGCAAATCATAATTTATTACTTCCTGCTATCTAACTCAGTTGGTGTGGGGGAAGGAAATGAAGATTTTTGGCGGGAAAGTAAGAAAAGTGTCGTTTTAACTATTTTCCATGCAGTTTTTTAATTTTTTTCTCTCCCTAAGAACCATCCTCGTGTCTTAACGAAAATATTTTTTAAAAAATTAGCCGAATCGGTGAAGCCGTTCTCCAGTTTTGCGCTTAGCAACGCATTTCGAGTTGCATTTTTATTAATATAGATAGATGAAAGTATTCAGAAGAGTAAAAATGTTTCTGGAAGACACTTTATATCGTTCTATATTGGAAATTAAATAAAAACTTACTCCAGACAACTTATTGAACATTATCCAGCCTCTTGTAAGGTTATTTCTTTTATTTATTTATTTTTTTTTTTCATTTTTTAAGTAATTTGAGATATAAGCAGCATTTCTGAATCGAGCAAACATTTGCGTGTACTCAAATCTCAAATTATTCATTTATGCTGTGGGGAAAAAATTCTAAGCTGATATTTTTCATGTTTAATAATATTCTTGGATAAACTTCTGCACTGATCAGCATTGACGTATGATTTATTTACAGAACTTACTTGCATTGCATATAAATCACGACAACAACAACCAAAAAACAAAAAACGAAAATGCTGCTGTTATTATTATGATATCTCTTCCAAAAAGCACCACTATCACTAGATTTGCTGTTGGTTTATTGGATTCGAGCTGACAGAGCTGATTTTTATCGTCTTCTTAGGTTCAAGCTCCTTTCTTGGAGTAGAATAGGTCGAGATTTCTTTCTTTCATATTTCATAACACTTGATTCTGACTCAGCGGCATTCTTGTAACGTAACATTCACCTTGCTATTTGTCTCGCACAATGGAATGATTTTTTTTTATGATATGCAAATGTTGAAGGGTGATTACTTCAACCGCTTTTCCTTTTTTCTTGGAGCTGTGATGTGGCGGATTTAGACATTTGCAAATCTCATCAGTGAGCATTATGATATTCCCTTTTGATAAATTTTATAATTTAGTCTCAGATTTCAATATACTTTAAGCCTAAAACAACTTATTATCATGTCAGAACATGGTGTTGTTTTGAGACTGAAGTTTGTGGCGTCAACAGCATCCCAAAAAAAATCAGCTTTTAATTACTAGTTGCCATTGCATTTACAAAAGCTCTAAATTAAAAAAAAATGTTAATGACTACTTCAAATAAAACCTAGAAAAGTGTCATTTTGAGCGCGTGATTATATGAAACAAAATCAATAGGAAATATTTTTTTTAAAACAATGAATGCGAGACAAAGTTTTTTGGATCGTTTGCTGTACTAAAGTGACTCATTCGATGAAACGATGAAAATGAATAAAAATACAATTTGACTCGCACGAGCACGTGTTGCTTGGGCGTTCAAGAAATGATGTTCTGATATGATTCATTGAAATACGCATAGCAGATTTCATTTTAATATTTACAAATAATATTTCATTTCTTTATTTTCATGCGTACAAAGTATACAGGAAACTATGTAATCGTCAAAAAAATTCGAACTTGAAATTTTGACGATCCTCCAAATTTTTAAGTCCAATTAGGTGGCCCTGCATGTCCTCAGACAGGCACAGCTTGCCCTATTTCCTCTATCTTGCAATTTGCAGGGAGCTCTTGATCAACGTTTACTGGGAGCCACGTTGGCCTAGTGGTAAGATCTCGGCTTCTGAACTGGAAGGTTTCAGATTCGAGACTTTATTCTTCCGAAGAACCGGTCTAGTTCCTTTTAGATCTGTCTGTGCCAAACGTCCTCCCCCTGGAGCAGTGTGGTGTGGGGAGAGGAGTGGTAGTCCAGGGGTCGTCCTCGTCATCTGACCACGGTTCGAAATTATAAGGTCTGTCCCCAAACACCTTAAATATTGCTTTAAAACGAGACGTTTATATAAATAAAGTATTAGCATCCACAGGCGGGGAGTGGTCTTACAATGTGTCAAGTTGGCAGATTTACGATTATATACGACAGGAAAGGGGGTTTAGACCTCCCTGAGTTCGAAAAACACAACTTTAGCATTATGTCTGTACGTCTATTCTTCTGTCTGTCTATATCAGAGGTAATTTAAAACTCTTTGTGTGAGAAGGAAGAAATTTAGTATATGTTCTTTACACCAAATTTGTAGATTTCAGTCAAATTCTGAGTAAAATCCGTTCCGAGAAAGTCTGTCTACCCTGCTGTTCGAGTATAAGCTGATACGATAATTACAAAACGAAGAAAGATAGATGGATAAAATTTAGTCTACAGATTTAAAATATATATCTCAGACATTTGCCAAATTTTGAACGAAATCCTGTTGAATGTTCACAGTTTATATCTCTGTACTTTCAGAAATATGCAATCACGATTTCTTAAAAACGTAATAACTTTAAAAAATTCAATTCAGTATGTAATATTGTTACTACAATTATAATATAAGTCCAATTTTTGTTTCAGTCAACTTAGTAAAAAACATTTAAAATACAAATTCTTAATTCGATGCCATTAATGGCATTAATTAATGTAATTAATCGGATCCCACTGCTAATTGCCAAAACACTAAATTATGAAATGATAGATTCATTTCACGCCAAAAGCTCATATTTCATAAATATTGTAAGAATGTCATGTAAGGTGATCTCTGCCTTGCCCAAAATCTACAATTTTTTGCTGAAGATGAGTTTTAATACCTTTATTAGAGAATATGCGAGAAAGATTTGGGGAGACCACATCTTGTGGGTTTTTTTTTTTTTATTGTAGCTGGACTGTGGTGGAAAAAAAAGTGGGATTATATTTGCTCAACCTTGTAAAACAAAGAACTTTTTGAAATAATATTATTTACTTTTTTTTATTTTGAGCAATATTTTATGTAAAATAATCAGAATTAATCACTTGTGTGTTTGTTTTTATAATAAGAAATTCTTTGCAACTATGCTTTCATTTTTTTTATTTGACAAATAAAAAGGGAAAAAGTCGGGTACGAAAACGATTCTACATGAGAATAAATGATAATAAAAGTAAATAATAATTTATTTACTTTTTATTACGCGGCTTTTCAGTTTATTCCCTTCATGGTTATTTGCGAGTACGAGTTTTCGTACAGGAGAAGCTCGCGGACATGAAAAATTTCCACACATGAAAATGCAGTATGAGGATCAAATTCAAATCTCGTGTAATGCATTTGATGATCGGTTTTCAGATTTTGAAAATTGCCAAACAAAAATTGATTAATTTTCTTCTCCATTTTCTGTTGCTGTAAATCCAGTGGATGAGAGTATGCAGTTAGTCTTAATTAATTTACAGAATGCTGATTTTAAAAAAATCAGTTTAAAGAAAAACCGATTTTAAAATTTTATAAAGACACCCGAGGAATTTTTGTGCTTAAAGCAAAATGCGGCTGCATGTGCAAATTTCTTTGCCAGCATTTACATTGTGCATTGAACATTTTGTGAGTAAACTTTCTCACATGAATGTAAACAAATCAAAAGTAAGAAATGGAATAGCAGATGAGAAAACCCTTCTGTTATTCTATTTCTTATTTTGTTCTGCGTATTGCCCCAACCAATCTGAAGCCCAATAAAAAAATCAATAACTTCAAATATTCAGTCCCAGCCATCTCATTAATTTTTTCTAATTTTGATTATTATTTTTTTCTCAAAATTTAAATTGTATTCCCTGTATAATTACGAAAAGTTTTCCTCTGTTATTATATTTCAAGTTTATCACCTTTATAGTAGAACCCTCCCCCCCTTTTTTTGGAGGTAAAGTATTTCAATCACATTTATAATGTTTGTATCACATTTTCATTTATTTTTTGCATAATGTGTGCATAAATAAAATAAATAAAGTTATAATTGTAATTCATGCGTATTGCTACAAAAAAAATCGTGTTTTCACGTTTATAACATGTTTTAACATCCAGGTGCTGCTTTGACCCTCGACATGATTTTTTTTCATATTTTGGCCTTTCATCCTAAAGAGGTTGTGCATCCCTGATGTACATTTGTTAGAGAACACGAGAGAAAGTTCTGGAAATCTCCCTTGCTGGCCGAGAGAAAAGAAATCAATACAGCTGACATTCTTTTAGTCCGATGCCCTCCTGTCTTTAAAACACTTTCCTTTTCAAGTCGCAGCACCTCATTTTCGTCTCTAAGAGGCTCGGTCTCGTAATTTATTGAAAGAAGATAAATCCGGATCACGCCCACGAAGATATTGATCGAATATTTGATTTAGAATCGTGCTTCAAGATGGCAAATGGAGCAAAAATAAATTCAACAGAGAGCTTTCAGAAAGTTGAAACTTCAATAGATAGTTTGTGAATGTGAATTTTGAATCTCATTTTTTAAAACTCAGAATATAAAGTATAAACCTTTATGAGATTTCTTTCTAAAAATTTAGATTATTTCTTTTAAAAACGTGTTAAAGTATTTATTCGTAAGATTTACCGATAAAACCGAGTAAAATAAGACCCTTGTAGCACACAAATATAGTACAATGATGATCGATATTCACAATATTAAATATTGTGGAATATTGTTTAGTATATCATATCGCACAATATTGTACAATATTTTGCTACAGGATGAGGAAGGTTTTACAGCATATTTCATACTCCGAATACAAATTTGATCATAAAAAATGTAGAAACGACAAAGATTCATTAGAAATGAGCATAAATTTTTTTACATGTATTAAATATACGGAAATTCGAAAATTATACTTCAAATCTAAGAGAATGGTCTTGCCAAAATTTTTTATCATTTAATAAAGATATCATCCCAGATACCGCTTTGCATAGCTCCGGCTTATAATTAGTTACGAAATATTAACCTTTGGAATGAATTTAGTATTTTTACTGAATCTATAACATGATTCTTAGTGAATTTTTGATGATTAACCCTTGACAAGTGGTTATTGTATGCGAAAAAATATATATTTATTTTAGACCAACCGATTGTACCAAAGATTTCAAGCAAAACTATACTTGTAGTCAGACTTTTTAAAATTACTGTGAAACCGGAACTAAAGCTATAAAGAAATCATTTTTTGAGAGCATTTGATATTAAATATTATTAGTGACGTAATTATAATTAGAAATTATTATAAGTATAGATACTTAAATTTTATGTTTCTAGTTTTGAAAGCATGACTCAGAAATGAACGAGTTATGCAAATGGTTGTTATTTATTATCAATATTGCAGGACTTTTCCTAAATTTGGATGACTATTAATTGACTCTTTGTCTGCTGGTTATGTGAATGTGATTGTTCAAAAATGCAGCAAGCAAGGTCAATTTGTATACCTAATTTTATTATTGTATCAAAGAAACTAATAATAAATAAAATTGAAATCTGCTAGGCATATTTAAATGCATCATGTCAGAACATCATTTCTTGAACGGCCAAGCACCACGTGCTCGTGCGAGTTAAATTATATTTTTATTCATTTTAATTGTTTCTTTAAATGAGTCAAACGATCCAAAAAATTTTGTCTCGCATTGATTGTTTAAAAAAATATCCCATTTTCTATTTATTTCATTTCACATAATCACGTGCTCAAAATGACATTTTTCTAGGTTTTATTTGCCCAAAACCACACCATGTTCGGACATGATTAAAAAAAACGCGTCAGGTTATTCCAGTCTGCCATAAAATTGGAAAGAGAATATTCTATTTATTTTTCATTTTCTTAAAAAATTAGGTATGTAATTATGATGAAAAATCTTTCATCACATTAAATATGCAGACGTTAATGAAAAAGACAAAAAAAAGAGGAGAATTTTAAAACTACGATATTGCCTGACCTAATTAGGAAGCCTTCTTAAGTTTAAAGTTTTGCAATTTTGTCCATTTTTGTTTGTGTATATTTTTAACTTTTTAATTACATTCGTTTCCAATTCCCGAATAAACTGGCCGTGACCGCAACAAAAACCACTGACGCAATTTGAAACTTCCTTGCGACAAGCGAAGGCAACAACGCAAGTCGCCAGAAAACCCCGTGTCGTCTCTGAAAAGTTCACGGATTCAATTTGTGCCTTTGCCCCTGAGCCAATCCTGCTTCAAGGGCATGCTAGCAGAAGAGATTGCGTCTGGTCATGATCGAAGTCCTTGGATAGAGCGCAACTTTCGTTTTCTCCTCGCACGGCTAAAACCAGTTTTGAAACAAAAGCCAGCAGAGCCGCAGAAGACGGCGACGATAGCAGTCGCAACCATGCTTGCAAGAAGCAACAGGTATCTTCCAAACCTGTCAACTCTGGTGAGTTCAAGGTCGGCAGTTGCTTTCCCGATTTGCCTGGGGAAAAAAGGGTTTCCATCCTGACGTCAAAAGTCGGAAGGAAAACGAACAGACCGAAGCGCATTCTATCTCTTCTGTTAGCAGGAAGTGGAATCGGTGGTCATTCATTTGTGACAATACCCAGGAAAGTCACGATTCCAGGAAAAAGAAATTGAAAGCGGTTTCAGTGGTGTTTTACTAGCATTAAAATATTTATAACCGACAGATAAGTGAAGGATGTCATGGGCTGATGATACTGAATTGTTGATCAGATGGGTTTAAGCTATTTCTTCACGTGACAAAGTTTGAAACAAAAATATGGATTGGCGCTTTTCAAGTCATAAGGATTGGGATTTTTATCTCGCCAAAATTACATTGCAATAACTAAAAGCAGTAGTGTTTTCTAATTGGTACCATTTATGGAAGCCTATAAGCTAAAAATTTCTCAGAAATGTTTCTTCTATATTCTAACGTAACGAAAAAATAGATATTTTTTAAAATAATTGTTGTTTCTGATAGCATTTGTCTTGGACAGGTTCGCTGAGGCAGTCAGCAATTTAAGCCTAATCAGTGTCTCTTGTTTTGTAGTAGCGCCTTCGAGAACCAAGAGTACGACTTAATTAATTCATGCGTCAAATTCACTTGCACATTCCCTTTTTACAGGGGGAGGGGGGAACTCATTCACACACCTTACAGATAGAACACAAAAGAACAACCATGACCAAACCTGGACTCGAGCCCGGGACGTCAGATCATAGCGAGGGCGCGTTACACCTATGCCAGGATGCTGGCTTTAAAAATAGTAGACGCGATGAACTAAAAGATTTCGTCTATTGGCATGCAAATACCGTTAACAAATTACAAAATTTAATACTGATTTAATGCAGCTACTCAATCTAGAACTAACCATTATTTTATGTACTTTGAATTTATTTCCAAAATATAAATTATATATTCGCTGCGCAAAATAAGTAAATGCCAATAATTTAAGCTGCAAACGGTCATGTGAAATCTTTGTAACGTCACAGCGCAGAAGGGCATCATGTTAGAAATATTTAAAACATGCTAGCCTGAAACATTTGAAAGGGATGTGCTTCAACTCGGACGGTGAACTCAAGAACGCTGTGAAGGACTGGGTCTCGTCACGGCTACAGGAATTTCGAAAACAAGGAATCCTTCGTCTCGTTAAAGAATGGGATCGCTGTGCTTAGGCCTGTGGTGTTGTAATTACTTGATCCTGTCCGATCTAATAAGAGAGTAGCGTTTAAAGACAATTTATTTATTTACAGGATATGTAGGGTTTATGTACATAAAAACAACTGGTCCTCATCTAGGTTAACATGATTGATAATATTTAAATCACGGTTGACAGTTATACATGAACGGTTCCCGGATTAATTTCAGAGAAACAGCATCACAGGGAACGCTAACAGTCTGTTAGCGCATCAGACTACTACTGGAGTAACTCAAGGAATCCATCGGATGGATCTTAACTCCGAAACCAGAATCAAACGAAGCTTCTCTCACCTCCTTCGAGAACGGCGATTCTCCGAAGACCCTCCCTCTTCCAAAGAATCTCGTATTTTATATTTTGCCAAATTTCCACCTCTCATTTTTACATGGTGCACTTGAGCTCACTTTTACCCAATAGTTGTTCAGAAAAAGTCTCAATGGTCACCAGTTGACCACGGGAAGGATCCGCCCTCGTAGCTGACCCTTCATAATGAAAACAATAGCGATTTACATCCGAAGTGTTTGACAATCTTCCGCTTTTAAGATACGATTTATTTCCTTGGAATGATGAAAAGTAAAAAAACTTGTTTCTTTATCTGGACTCAACTAATGACTAGATGACCCCACTAGGGGGAGAGGATCCTCCATCTGGCAGTCTGGAGGCATTTAACTATGTGAAGGTGTTACACAGTTGATGACACTACTGTGTAACACCTTCACATAGTAACGTTCCCTAGTTCCTACACTTATCAAGTGTGGGAACTAGGGAACGTTACAGTGGTTAACAGAGGCGAAGGAGATGGATCATTACAGTGTATACTTTAAATATAGTCTTCATTGATATCCACACTGTCGCTTCGTACTTTTTCATTTGAACATCCTTTGTAAGAAATTCTTTTATTGATTTCTTTGACACATACCTATTTTGGAAAGGAAATGTGCATAATGGAACATGTAGATTTTAGGGACTTTTATCCCCCCCTTTTGGGGGGGGAGTGTGAAAATTTCGATGGTAATCAACTTTCTTAAAGCGTTCTTTTGAAATAATTAAATAAAAAAATGAGATATAGACAGGAAACAAGAGAAAATTTCAGAATAAAATTAAATGTACTGTTTTAGGATAAAAAATAAAAAATTAATTAGAATTTAAATTAAATGCAGAGATGTCATTACATATATATACGTAACAGTTGATTTTGTAAATTGATATTTTTTCTCAAAAAATAAAGAAATAATAAAATTTGTATAAACGTTAAATGTATCTGACGTATAATATGAGGTTGTTTTTTTTATCGCCCTACATAACAACCAATTGTTTATTTATTTTTACTTGCGTGCCACGAGAATTCACTGCAGTTAATTTTGTAAAAAGTACTGCATTAAAATTTCCTCTGTAATATATAACGAAAACAATCACCACTTATCACAATTTGCATTTAAGAGTTGATATCCCTTTTGAATACCTAATTTCAATTTATTGTTACCCAGTCTGCTAAAATTGCATGACGTTTTCATTTCTTTCCATTCAAGGATTAAATCGCTTTGCCGTGTGGAGTAAAATTACATTATCTAAAATTGAAAAACGCGAGATGGGCAGAGCCTTTCGGTTACAGTTATTTCACCTTGTCGAAAAGCGGTGAAAAATGTCAGATCTTTTATAGCCGAATTGCTTGATCGATGTATCGATTTTCTGCAGATTAGTGAAGGATTGTCTCTCTTCAGTGCGTAGGAGAGTTTAATGCTCCTGAAAGGCACCGAAAGGACATTCTTTTATTGGAACCCTAGTGAAAGAATGTACGATTTTTTATTTTATCAACTAGTGGCCATTTTGTTTCAAATGTTAGAGCTCTAATGCTTGGAATTAGCAAAATATGAATTACCAGTAATGTAAAATATCCAACGTCTAAATATAAACTGAACATTCACTCGAAAGCAGTAAAAATTCTAATTAAAAAAGTGTTTTTCTTCAAAACGCATCTTTATCGGCACACCAAATAGAATTTTATTTCCATTTTCTACTTTTTAATTTAGAGATTCATTGCTTTTCAAACTCACTGCCAGATTTAATCATTCTACAAGCTAAGTATTTTGTCCAAATTATAATCAAACAGGTTAGTTAAATTAATTCACAGCCACACATGAATTAACATCCCTTTCATTTGTTTATTCACACTGTTGCCATTCACATAAGACATAAATCTTCTTTTCCGTTACAAAAATCATTTCAATACAAGATGAGTTGTTTTATTTAATATTATAAACATTTTAGAACTTTTAAATAATTTTATCTTAAATATGTATTTTTTAATTACATCTCTTGCTTATGATATGAACATTTGTTAAAGTTTCGGCACTAAGGTAGTGAGATCATTATGGGCTTCCATTCCTTAAAGAAGTTGGTCAATTTAATTTCACATTTCTGTGCATCTTTAACTTATTAATAGTTTGTTTTAAGTTTAAAATTTTTAAATTCATTTTGTATATGTATTTCCTTTTATCTATTTATTATGAATCTAAACCCATAGAATCCAATATTGTTCTCTGCAGTATGGAAATGGATATCCGATTTCTTAAATATTCCAATGAGTAAGGAAATATAAAAAAGTAAATATGTATTCCAGGCTGGAAATCTACCTCTGCTCAAATGTTCTATCAATTATTGTTATTGAATCAAATTTGAGTTTAATTAGTGATTCACTAAAAATGTGAAAATATCAAAATAATGTATTCCCATCGAGAATACACCCATACCCTAACACATTAATAGGTGAATGAAAAATAGATTAAAAATTTTCAGCTTCATAAATGTGAAATAAGTCGAGTTAAAAAAGAGGGTTTACAAAAAAGAAAGAAATTCAAATAAACTGATTTTCAAAACTTGAATAAATTTGTTATCCAGAAATATGAAGTTCTTTAAATACCTTACCATACGGCAATTTGTGGACAAACGAAAGTGACGTTATTTGAGCATTGCTGTCTGGTAAACCTAAAAACGTAGGTGTATGTTATGGTGTATTTATCGCTCAGAAGAAATGGCGGAAATAAGCCAAGTACTTTTTACAAACTATAATTATATTAGTTGAATTATAGTTGGCGTCAATCGCACCATTTGTGGCACACTACGACACTGTCAAAGTTTTACAAGATAGGTTGAATTTCGTTTGTAAACGATATTTTCGTCACAATCGTCTACATTTTCTAGATGGTTTAAAAAAGCTCTCGGTGACGAAAATCTTGATTAAGTGGTTGCCTGCGGGCATAAATCGAAGATTGTCCACGAAAGTTCAGACGGTATTTTGCCGTGTGATAAGGCCTTAACATTTTCTTATTGATATACATAATATGCAGATTTGAGAAGAAATATAATATAACCAAATTAGATTGAACAAACTCCACTCAATTTTTTTATATGGATTCACAGTATGAGCAATTCGTTAGCTTTGTTGGAATAATTCAAGTAATTGAACATTCCTTTTGGAACATTGATTCTAACTTCACCTGTTTTGATATATCTCTGTAATTTTGTTGAAAAAATCATCCATCAAAATTCATGCAAGTTTTATTTAATGCCTTGACTCGCAAACACATGCTAGATAGTGAGATCAATTACATATTTAATCCAAAATTTGATTCAAATAAAATATTAAACCAAACTTCATCCAAATATTCTTGTTCTATTTTTGAATTACCTTATACACACCCACATGGATAATGGATTACCCCTTTTAAAAATTCAATCAACATTTAATGGAAGTCGGTAATTTTTATATTAAAACTGCATACTGTTATTTCATTTCTCCATTTTGTTGCGTTTTACGAAACATCGTACCAGCTGATAGAAGATAAAATTCCAGAAATGCATTTTTCTGACTCAGAAAGGTTTATAATATGGTAATTTATCCAAATCTCGAGGTCGAATTTTTTCAGCGAGAACAATACATTCGCTTTATATTCTTTGCGCGTAAGAAAGTAAATAAAAAGATTATGAAGTACTAAAACTTAGTCATCCTCAAGACATTCGCAGATATCCCCATGACTGTCGTCTTAACAGGGGAAAACGAGAAGGGAAAGTGATGTTCTAAACGATTAGAAATTGTTCGAAATTGAGAAAAAATAAATAAATCAGTATTTGAAAGTCATGTTTTGAACTAAATAATCGCGTTGAACCCACGAATGTAATATTTCAAATCTCAATACACTTCCAAACCTTCAACACAACGAATACAATATTTCGCTTCAAAATATATTATCAATGCGGAAATTAATCAAATGTCATACGACGTGGGGTGCAAGATTGTATATCCAGATCCTTCTAATCTCTATAAATTCATTTTTATCGACCCATCGGTAAGAATCTCAAATATGGAGAAATTTTGGTACAGTAGTTTTGTTTTGACTTTCTTGTTTGGTACAATGATAGTGTGGATGGTCTAATTATCTCCACATCTATGAAGTGCAATACCTCTGTACTAATGTTGAAAGCATAAGTCACCCTGGAATGGTGCCTATTTTACACTTATCACAGTATCTGTTTTAATTATCTTGGAGTCTAGGTGATTCAGGTTGCACCAAATACAAAAGTAAGAAGGAAGCAACTCCTTTCTGTTTACCGCGCCCTTTAAATCAAGTGCTCACCAGATTAAGTGAGGATACAGAGAAGATTCGCATTCTGAAAGGATGTTCGCTAATGGGCTTGAATTAGCATGTACCGATTGAAAGTCGCAATACGAACCCGCGACGTTAGGTCCAGGAGCCGAGTAACATGACCATTATATAAAAGTCGACTTTGGTATCGTAGATGTTATCTGGCTTATGAAGCTAGCACCACAAGCATAAAGGGATGGCAACAAAAATGGAACTGTGGAAAATCTTAATATTTCATTGACATGGAATGATCTCGAATACTAGCCTTAACACCAGCTATATTCAATACCATGGCACAACCTCTTCCATAAGAGATGCCCCTAGTTATTGGAGTAGGGGTAACTCAAACCCACTACATTGCTATATTGAACAAAAAAAAAGAAAAAAAAATCTTCTTTATATGGAAAATTCTCGTCTCTCCAATGTTACACTGAGCGAATGTTAAAAAAAAAATAACCAAAATTGTGTTTTATAGAAATGTGAATTTAAATTGTTGATTAAATATTTGTTTTAGTTTCAATTTCTTAAATTTCCTTGTTTATTTATCTTGACTTTTTACTTTCTCACATACGAAGTATACAAAGCGAAAATATTGTAATTTTCAAAGAAAAAAAATTCGAACTTGAAATTTACAACTGAGACCTTCCCGTGTTCGTTTGACATTATGTCTCTCTATCTATAACAAATATATTTTTAAAAAGCTTTCAGATAGACAGATAAAATTTGATCAATGATCTTTAGACCAAAATTGTAGATGTCCATCAAATTTTCAGAAAAATTTATTTAGAGGAAATCTTATCTGTTCAACTGTCAGAAAAAAAGTTAATGAGATAACTATAAAACGAAAAGAGCTAGAGAAGTATATTTTAATTTAGCATTCACATAAGCAGATTTTCATCTAAAGGGAAAATACCTATCAAAATTAGATCAAAATACAAATAGGAGTCGTTCGTCTATTAGTCTTTAAATCCAAATAAAAGTTCACCGTAATCGGTCTGTGTTTCAACAAACGTGCCAGGATGTTAATTCAAAAATGCAATAAAATACATGAAATTCGGTATGTAACCTTGTAACTGTAACTGTAGATCCATATCAAATTTTGAATTTGATCGATGGAAAAAAAAGAAACCAAAATACGAAAAATTGTTTTAGTGTTTGTATATTTACCACATTTTAGCTATAATCGCTAAAAATAATCTCTAAAATCGCAATATAATTTGTTTCATATTTATTGTTCGCCAAAGGCATAGATTCACGCTTTGCGTTCGTACTTCTTAGTGGGATTCTTTTATTTGAAGCCTACAAGATCTTTGTCACCGGAGGCTTTTCGGATTTCAGACTATAAATTTTCGATTTCATAAAATAAATAAAGTAATAATAATTTTCGTAAAATAAGCAATAATAATACTAAAATGAAATTTCGTGGCATTTCAACGTGGTGTTTCCGGATGGCATTGTGTTAATGATACAGAGTATACTTATTCCTGAATATAAGAGAAAGTTCCAAGGAGACCATTCCCCTGGTTTAAATTCGGTTTTGATCTTTGACGATGCTGGCTGCAATTTTTATTTATCACGAACCTTTTCAGGAAACGGGCGCTGTTTGTAAAATTTCAGCTCCACATGTTTCAAAACAAACTCCTCACGAACAGCATTCCAGCTATAAAACGCGTGCTTTACAACGACCTAGCCGTCTCGTTGTGTTTCAGAAACTTCCATCAATGAAAACTGAATCTTTTATTGCTAGTTTCTTTTCAGTATTAATCTCAGACGGATAAAGTGCGCTTTGTGTTGAAAAATCCGTATTTTTATTGAGTTCTAAAAAATATCTCAGCTTGTACAATACGCGTCTGTGCATCCGAAAGTTGCTCAGGCGGATAAAATATGATGCCATAAATGAGATAAATTCTGAAAAATTTACGAAAGTGGATATTGAAGAGAATTTACTCGACTAGAAATATTACCGGAGACAATAAATAAATAATGGCCCTTTTTCGGAAAGCATGTTTCAGTAAAGTTTTCTAGAAAATATTCTAACTTTTTCTTTGTGTCCGTGCTTCCTAGTCGTAGAGTGAGCTATGTAACCTATATTGATTACATTGCTCAATATCCTTATACATAACTTACATTCAAACAATGGATTTTGTATCTTTAAAAATAATCATAAATAATTCACATAGATTCCCTGTTTAATTTTATCTGCCTTAGGCAATCAGTTAATTCGAAGGAAATGATGACTTTGTTAAATTTTATATATAAAAAAATTCTTATGCATAACTTGAAGATTTTTTTAACAGAATACTTTTATGTATTAAATTTTGAGACATTAAAATTGTGGTATTTTGATAATTTACACCTATTGCGTTAACATTTCAAACAAAGTTGAATCTAATGGTTTCTTAATGACATTAAAAAGTCGCTTTCTATATAATTCATCTTCTAATTGAAGAATGTTTATCAATGTATTCAATATTCTTTTTGTTCATTAAAATTTCTTAGAGTAATTTCGTTTTCTGATTCTTCGCGTGCATTACAAATGAAGAATAAGAAAAGGATTCTTGATGTGAATTACACATGAAAAATCCTTTTCTGGAATCAAGTGTAATACACATAACGAATCTTTTCACAGAAAGAATTATTCAGATAAAAATCAGAATAATTCTTCCTTGGTTCTTAAAAAGAAAAAAAGGGCATGTGATTAAATATTTGCCGAAACAATGAAGTCAGTT
This sequence comes from Argiope argentata, assembly GCA_026289955.1. NCBI lineage: Eukaryota > Metazoa > Arthropoda > Arachnida > Araneae > Araneidae > Argiope > Argiope argentata. The sequence goes on from JAOUZG010033182.1 coordinate 2,160,624, forward strand.
CGAATTTTCCTCCAACAATGAAATATACTGAAGAAAGTTTTGAAAAATTGGCAAAATGCAGGAATTAATTGCTCGTCAATTAAATTGATGCCCGAAGATTATTTTTCAAAAAATTAATTAGAGTAGAAATTATAGAATAACTTTTTGAGAGTTATCACGGGAAAATGTCAAATTTTTTTTATTATTTTAAGTTGTTTTCAATAAAATCAGCCTAAAGATGATTTGCTTTTTCATTGTTCCAAATTTGATTGTTTAAATCAAACAGTCTGTCTAGTAGAGTGGCAATATACACATTTTTTTTTATTATTAGTTCAGATTAAATAAGTAATCACATTTAACAATAATTGAAGTTTTGATTTGAAGTTGATTAATTTTAACAAACTATAAATAAGCAATTACTAATTTTTAATTCATTGTAGTTAAATATTAAACACCAAAGTGAATGTTTTTAGTTATTTTTTCATTTCTCTCTATCGTTTTTAATTCCCATTGGAGACATGTCGAATAGGGAAATACGAAACTATACATGGCGTTTGATTTTTGTTTCTCTGGTGGGTACAATAATAATGTTGTTTGTTGCCTGACCCTATCATCAATGACGGTCGTATTTCTGTTTAAAGGTCAGAACGTGTGCCACTCGTAATCAGGTGTCTACCCTGGTACCTAAATTTAAGTGTCTCAAGGATTTGGCCATTTTTACATGGGAATAGCAAGGTATGGAAAGGTTAATTTTTTGCATTTTCTATCGTTAATCAAAATTTTCTGTCTTCGAATGAATAAGTAAGCGGCTACTCATACATACGTAGAAAAATCTGAATGATTGGCCTGCAGTGGCAGCAATATTGTCGGAAACCGCGTTTGAGTCCTAAGGGTCATCACCGGTACCGGTATAAACCTTCCAATACGTTCCATCATCGATAGGAGGTAGCCGACTCCCAACATATCTGTACCCACCCTTGTGGCGAGAATCAACCACCCTACCGAAAGTTTCACGTCTTCATTTCTGAGATATCCACTGATGGCTGGGATGAATTAGTAAAAAAATTATAAAAGTGTATGGTTAAAATAAATACACATGTAAGGGCTTTGTTTTAGCATTTCATTAAGAAAGATTAATATTGTATAGCAGTATTTTTAATTAATATTTATTTATCGTTAATTATCTTCTTTTTTTTCATTCAAATGAAGTTACAAGCTTGTAAAAAAATCTGCATTGACAAAATATATGAAAAATCCCATTTAGCATCTTACGAATGTTAAAAGATGCTATTACTCCGACGATACCTTCCTTTCCACACAACAGAATGATCGTGCGGCAGAAATTGGTACAGTTTGCAACCACAGTATATTGTAATGATTTTTCTCTCCCTTTCACATATTTTCCCTCTGCTTTTTCAATAAATATTAAAATTACATTATTTGGCGATTTTACGCTTGTGCCTGGCTATCGAAAAAATATCCCTTAATATTCCTAGAAATTGTTAATAGTAGTAGTAGTCAAAGAATTACAAATGATACAGGTTCATCCGCATCGAATTTTTCAGCAAAAACAAGGTATAGTTAAAGTTGTTTTGATAATTTAACAACACAAACATTCAATTTTATCTCTCTATCTACTTTTGAATTCTTGAAATATATATCTGATTAACAAACAGTTTAAATGGCAAACTTGTTTACTGTTTCGAAAGTGGAGATCCCCCCCCCTCTATCCAGTAGATAAGAAAGTTCACGGAATCTCCATTCGTAGCATTTTATCCTTTTTTTCGCATTTATATTTATATTTATCGTAAATTATTTCCAAAACTTCTGCTTGTTTCGTGAAAAACAATATTATTTCCTTAGAGAACGATAAGTCTAATGGGAAATATTTAGGCGCACATTCAAAATTCATCGTAAACTACAAGTTTACAGAAATAGTGCACAGACGTAATCTTTTTCTTGGCATAGCGAAAGTTCGTGCACAATCTGCAATATTCTTAAGGTGCACTTAAAGAAATTGGATTCTTTTTGTTAGATTGCACAAACGGGTTATTATTTATTTACTGCACTAAACTTTCGTTGGTCGTCGAGATCTTTTAATGGACGTGGTCTAGATTATGAGAACAAACCCATTTCTTTAATATTTCAGTTCTCGAAAAATTGCCATTTTCTTACTCACGTGCTTATCTTTTGTTCAAAATAAATCTGGATATTATATCGGTATAAGAAGTTAATGGTATTTAATTTAATCAACCTAATGTCACGTCTTTTAATTTCGAGGAATTATTTTAATAAGGGAGCTCTCAGTTTTAAATTTGTCAGATGATACATATGATTATGAGCTCGGAAAAGCTCTTCGGAAAAGCAAGATGTTTCTTCAGAGTTGAATCAAAATTTGTATTAAATTCATGAAAGGGAAAAGACAATTTTTGTAGACAAGTCATTAGTAATCTTAACTTTATTAATAATTTCTTAAATCAAATTTCATATTTACAAAATTTTTTAATACGTAACTTTTTTGAATTCATTGAAAATATTAAATTTATGTCAGGATTTTTTTTATAAATATATGACTTAAAGGATTTCCTTATTGAGAGAGAAGGCTGTCGAGCCGTAGGGTTTCAGGTTAGCGAACCGATCGTACCAAAGAATCATCGTGTAAGCGAGTCTGGTGCACGTTAAATCGTCAGACCAAATGTTGTGGTGTGGAGAAATGGAGAAATGACTCAGGTGTCGTCCTCGTCATCTGACCGGTGTTCAAAATTCCGAGGTCCGTCCCAAAATAGCACTAGTGCTGCTTTACAAAGGGACGTTAATATAACTAAATTAAACTAAACTAAACTCATTTCTTAAAAGATAGCACCTTAGAATAGTTTTTTAAATCAATTTACAATAATAATTATTTAAAAAGTGAAACAGATGTTTGTGTATTTTCACAATAATTTTAAATGTATTCTTGTACGAAAGTAATTTTTTTCCTACTTTAAAGTTTAAAATATATTTTTTATGATGTCAATTCAGTTGTTTTAAAGTTCTGAAGGTAAGTTTTAATTAGTTTTTAAGATTTTTTTTAATATGCATATTTTTTTATATTTTACAAACATATTCTCATCTTTTGAGTGTAACTCAAACTGGTTTCATTTTTTAATAAAATTATTAAAGGCTTTTAAAAATCTCAGGGAAAAAAGGTTTTTTTTTTATTTCTATATAATTAGGCGAATAAGTAAGTTTTAGTATGAGGCATATTTTAAACATTTTTTTAATAATTTTACAATGTTTAACAAATGGTTAGCAGAGGGGAAATAATTTTAAAATGCGCTTATTTTCAAACACTGCTGTTCTTTCCGCTGTTAATGCAAATTGGATGCATAAGTCAATACATATAAAATTAATAAAAAACATAGCACAATAAAAAGGAAGACATAAAGCTTCTAAAATGTTATACTAAATTCTAATGATATGCCTAAAAAAATATATAATTGACAAATAATCGGATATGGATCAATAATAGATAAATTGAGGACTAGTTAATAGCAAAATGTTTAATTGAAAATTTTAGCAATCACTCGACAAACCAACTAGTTGCCAAAGGTAACTAATATAAAATAAAGACAGTCAAATCCATCTTTAAAAAAATCAAAAATTAAAAGATTCAAATCTTTTTTATCTTTTTTATTTTTATTTTTGGTCAATTATTTTTGTCAGGTGTTTCCTCGCAATTTCACGCATGATATATTGCTCTTATTTGTGAAAAGGAAACCAAAGTTTATGAAAGTTTTAACTCAAATAGTTGATATCTCTCTTTGACCGTGACCTTGAAAATTCGATTTCTAACTTTTCCCCATTAATCATCACATTTCGTTATAGAGATAAACGCTAAAAGCTTCACGTTTGGAATTGAGACCCATTCAAGTCCTGCCGTCTCATCGAAATTCCCAATAATGAGAACACGTCTAGACATCGAAATGGAGATAAATGTTTACGTAAGCAGGTTTATTATTTTTTTGTTGAGATTGTTGGTTTAAAGTAAATGGTTATTGGCGTTTTAAAAGGAAGAAAAGTAATTTTTCTTAAAGGCGATTCGTACACAATAAAAGAAAATTTTATTCATCTATATTGGTGAATGAAAGGAACATTATTTACTAAATATTTAAAATTACTTTTTTTGTTTAAATTAATGAATAAGGTGCAATCATCAAACTGTAATTTTTTAAAGCGATAAACTGTCAAATATGGTAATCTAACTGTATTCTTTAATTGATATTCGGCGAGCTTTCCACTGTTTAGTCAGATTTGGTATAGATTGGCGATTTTTTTAAAATTAGAGTTATCATCGTCATAAAAATGCCCCGAAATTCGTTCAAAAATGAGGTTGTACATATAAGAAAAAAGAATTACTCAAAGACGGGCAGAAATTTTCCTAAAATGTATTTTTCGAACACTGGGATCTCAAGTTCGAATTTTTTAAAGGTCATTATATTTTATCTATTATAAGAATACGAGAATATTAAAAAAAAGTTGTTATTGAGATTTCAAAAACGCTATAAAGCATTTATATATATATTTTTCGAGGGTCGGAAAATTCTATTAAAATTCATAATTTTAGAAAATAGTATTAACAAATTGAAAATACCTTTAAAACCTATGTAATACATACATATAACTTCCTAACTAACTAACAAGTATAACTCCTAAGAAATAGATATGGAAATCAAGTGATTTTTATGAAGAAAATTGATCAGGAATTAGATTTTTTTTTACGAAACCCTTTGTTTTAATTTCGTTTTAAAATTTAAAAAAATTACGAATTTAATGATAACAGTTTCATTGCCAATCAATTTTTCCAATTGTTTTATGTTAATTTTATACTGATAATCATTGCTTTGACGACTGAGTATACTTAAGCTCGTTGCCATGGAATTAAATACATTCTCTTGCTTGTTTTCAATGTTAAATGATTAAGAGACAATATTTAAACAGTAACAGAAAGATAGGAAGGTTTCAAATCTTATAATGCTGCGAGGGTGTACCCGAGGTTCAAATATCTTTTTAATATTTTTTTTTCTTTATAATAAATGATGTTAAAAAATTGCATCATATAGTTATTCTTTTCTAATTTTACAAAAATTGTTGCCGTCTTTCTGGTACAGAGGCAACCGTCTTCCTCTTGTTATGGGAATCCTTGGTTCGGGCATGGTTGTTCTTCTGTGTGATATCTGTGAGATGTCACCTGTAAAAAAGGACTGTGCAAGCGATTGTGATATGTAGCTAAAATCGTACTCTTTGTCCTAGTTGCCGTTTGAAACAAGAGACGCATAACTTCGGCTTAAAACCTGCTGATGTATTAGCGCGGCTTGTCCAGGGCAAGTGCCATAAGTAACAACAACAAAATGGTTTTTTCCCTCATGTTCCTCTTTACAACGAAAGAAGATATGCAGTAACTTCTGAAGTACGGATCCCTGACACCCGAGGGCCGAAGTCTGACTTCTAGCTCACACACGTCACAAACACTTTTTCCTTTGCGGACTTCATTCATGCATTTCATTCATTCATCCACAGATCGTAATTTAGATCTGGAACAGAGAACAATCATCTCTATCCCAGTACCCCCAGTGGTATTACTCTCGATATGGAGGACTTCGTGACCGATATAGATTTAGCGTCCACCACACACATACAGTCTTCGGCTGGCGGGTTCGAATACGCAGCCCAAGGGATGCTAATCCAATGCTCTGATAATCAAGCTATTTTGGCCCATTTAACAATGGTAAAAAACTTGCTTTTTAATACAATCTTCCAAAATGCGCACCAATACGCATAAAATTGATGAAAACGAGAATCAATCTATAAAATATTTTTAATGAAAAAAATAATTTAGAATTTCCAGGCAAGAATGTATGCATTGTACAGTCAATCAAGTTTGATTAGTTTTTACCATACTGTATAGTAATACACTTACATAAAAACAAACGGAAATTTGAGGCGGGAAAAAAAAACTGCTAATTTTTAACCTATGGGGATTTTCATTTCTTTCTTGAAGTTCGTATGCGAAATAAAAATTTAGAGCGACACTTATTTTTTTTTAAGGTTAAAGGGAATTAATAGCCACTGACGTAATTTAACTGCCGTATGACTGAATTTCTATCTCGGTATGAATGAATGATTTTTCGAGAAAGAACCTCTAAATATAGATAGTGAAAGATGGTTTGATATCTCCGTCCTTGAATAAGTTGAGCTAAAAGCCTTGAACTTTATTATTTCGTTCCAAGAAAAGAAGATTCAAATGGATCTAAGATCTGTTAACTTCTAATTTGCATACAATTTGATAGTATGTATCAAAGGAAAGAGTGCTCTTGCATTGATGAATGAAACTAACGAGAGTGGTCTCCAAAAAATTTTCTCGCCTGCTGTTGAATAAAGGTATTGCAAAAGTAAACACCTTGCTTGGCATTGGCATCCGATAGTTACAAAATATTAACACTTGGTTTCAATTTAATATTTTTGCTGAACCTATAATATGATTATTGGTGAGTGTTTTTGGCGATTAATCTCTGGTATGCGTATCCATTGACAGATGGTATATGTATGCGTATCTATTGACAGATGCGTATCTGGTATGCGTATCCATTGACAGATGGCAAAAAAGGAAGAGTAACTTACGATTTTATTCCTAATCCAGAAATAAAAATAAGAAGATACCATCCACAGGTAATCCTAATTATATCAGGACATGGGAGATTCCCCATATATTTCCAAAGATTTGGAAAAATGCAGGAAAATAAATGCATTTCTGGAGGAATAGGTGCTGTTTACCACTATTTAAAGGAATGCACAGAAATCTCCGAACATAGAAAGCATCTGCAAATTGAAAATAATGACTTTAGTTCAGTACTGATGGTTCCAGGTAATCTTAGAACTCTTTCAACAGTTGGCAATTGTCAGTTTTTTGCCAACTGTTTGAAAGTTTGTAGAGAAGGAAGTGGTCAGTATTTGACCCCTTTGGGGTCAATTATCTCTAAGAGAATATCAATTTGACAGACTCGGTCAATGTAAGGATGGAAATTGCTACAGTCCACAGTCGGCCACAACAAATCCTGTCGATACTGCTAAGTTCAGTGGTGGCGGGGTGGTCGGCTGTACACAAAAAGAAGATATGCACATCCGATTTTTTTTATCGACGAATTCTTTCCAACCGATTCAAATAAAAATTTGAGAAAAAACTACACTTAAAATCTCAAAATCACCAAAGCCGTATCCACCGTAACCGTGGACTTACGTGAACTAGTGGTTGACAATCCCCACTCTAATATTTTAAAATTCTTATAGACTATTGGTTTGTTGAATTCTATTTAGGTTTCTCATCCGTTTTCAAAACAAATAAATAAATCATATGCCAGTAATGAATGCTCTTTCACTTTTTTTCTTGAAAGTTTTTTAAATGCCGTTTTAAAGAATTAATTTTGTAATTTTGAATTAATTTTGTAATTTTACTTTTACTTAATTTAAAGAATCTTTAAATATTGTTGAACTGCATTTTTATCATTTGACCAGATGGCCAGATTTGGCTTTTGTGCCAAAAAACTTAACCAACCAACCAAAAACCCTTACCAGACTTAATATATTTAGTTTTTGAGGTAACTCTATCACAGGAAGACGGACGCAAGGCCCAACTGAGCCTAGTTGAGGACCAAGGCAAAAACTTCTTTGGGACCCCCTCTTCTTCACTGCTTTAATAATGAAGAAGATTCATTAAAGAAGGAAATGTAAAATAATATTTATATTTGATTTGGGGGCCCCATTTATGTGAGGGCGCGGGGCCACTGCTCCGTATGCCCTTGCTTTAGTCAGACCCTGGACGACGTTTTCCATAAATGCGTTTTTCAAACTCATGGATGTTTGAAATGCGTAGGTCCGTCAAAATCTCGAGTTCGATTTTTTTGACGATTACTATACTTTTTACTCTATATACGAGAAAGTAAAAAGAAACGAAAGTGAAAAGAAAGAAAAAAGAAACGATTGAAGTTCGCAGCTAAGCTATGGAATTTTCAGTACCCACTTATTTACCATTTTTTGCTCACGTATTTTCATTGTTAAAATCTTCTGTTACCATTACATTCAAATCAATATAGATAAGCAAACAATGATGGGGAAAAAACCCTCCTAAATTTTTTTAAATAGGTTGAAAGGAAAAATGTTAGAACTATCAGCGCCATCTATTGGGATAATTCAACTTCACTTTTTTTTCTCCTGGAAAATGGAGAAGGGTTGTTATGTTTCTGACGATATGTGTACAGGGCCTAAGGCAGGGGTATACGGGGCAGTTGCCCCAATCCCCCACATAAATGGGGGCCCCAAATCGAATATAAGTATTATTTTACATTTCCTTCTTTAATGAATCTTCTTTATTATTAAAGTAGTAAAGCAGAGGGGGTCACTAAAGAAGTTTTTGCCTTGGGTTTCAACAAGGCTAAGTCGGGCCCTGTATGTGTATGTTACGTTAACTAATTAATAATTTGTTTAAATTAGTGTTTGTGCTGTATGCAATATAATAAACTAACGGTTTTGAATAAAAATATTTGGACTATTAACTGCACAGATTTGACTGTTAATTTATTATATTGACCGTTAATTGAATAACCGTTAATTAATTGAATAACCGTTAATTAATTGAATAACCGTTAATTTAATAATCTTTAATTAATTGAATAACCGTTAATTTAATTAATATTGACTGTTAATTATATTAACCTTTTTTTAATAACCGTTAATTAATTTGATAACTGTGACTGTTAATTTTATTATTATTATATTGACTGTATGCAATATAATAAATTAGCGGTTTTCAATAAAAATATTTGGACTCTTGACTGCACAGATTTGCGCATATATTAAATGATACAACTTTTATTCATTTGCATTGAATGACGGATGCGCTCTCTACGTTATATATAATATTGGCTATCCAAAACAATTTAAAATTTGGAAATTCTATTTAAAGTTCTCACCTTGCATAATTTTATACTTTCCTTTATAAAATTGCAAGATATTTCTTTTTCAGTAATATTTACGTTATTTTAGACAGTTAGGCCTAATTTTAGTTAGAAATAAACTAATTCACACCTAATTAAAAAAGAAGTTGAGACACGAGGGTTTTTTTTTTCTCTCACATTCTCGTCCCATACTAACTGGAAGACATTTAACTCGAGAGGAAACTGTGTTTACCATAATCGCTTACAGAATGGATTATCAATGGAATCGAGTTTCAAACCTGAATCTCCAGGTCAAAGTCGAGGCCATTCCCAAGCCACCGTTATTCACTAGGTATTTTTAATCCTCACTCAAAAACAGTTAAACAAAGTTCAAAAAACACCCCATAAATTCCACTGCCTAGAATTGTAAAATAACTAAATTCGCCACTAAAAGTATGCGATGATATTTAAAGTTTAATATTTGATCATAATAATTTGCTGCATTTAGATAGCATATAATGAAATATAATTTTATTATTGTAGCATTTTTTGTTTTATTAATGCAAATGAAAAATGTTGCTTTCAATTAAATACTGAACCTTCTTAGTTAAGAAAATAGCTAATCAGAGGAAAGTTCAGTTTGAAATCTTTAGATTATCAGATGTACAGAGGTACAGGAAAAGGGGAAAAAAGATAAATCCTGTAATTATCTCTTCGCATTAGCGAAAAGCCGTGGGCACAAGAATCGTTTGGCCTTGAAAGTAAACAAACGATAATGATTTTTAAGAAAGAAAAATTCAGTTAATGCTGTTTCGACATTTACCTAATTTAAAATCTTTTATTGTCTGAAAAGATTAGATTTTACCTTGGTTAGAAATAATACTGTTTATTCAAATATTCACAAGAAATTCCTCATGGAATATGACAAAAAAAAATTTGAAAAAAATTGTCAGACTATATGTAATTTCAGATTAAAAAGTGCACTCAGAAAATAATGAATTCTATGAACATTTGTATTTATCCATCACAAAAATCTTTATATAATCTTGAATACTAAACCTATGCTCTAATCATTGTTTTGTCTGTTTTTTGAACTATTTTCCTTTTTAAAAAATTCTTGTTCTCTTATTAAAATGAGAATTTAAAATAATAATATACTAACGTTGAAAAATTTAATAAAACAACAGAAATATTTTTATAACTACAAAGTTTTACCAAAAATATTACATATTTTAAACCTCTATTAAAAGTTAATCAACAACTTTTAAAACAGTTAATTAAGAGCAAATATCGATATTTCCTTATTCATATGAATAAATACCATAAAATTTCAGCTTTCTTAGCTTCAGCTTGCCAAATTTTTTCTTTGGTGTTGTTTTACAACACTTATACCCACAATCTTATCACGCCTTTAAAATGTGTTTGATTATTTCCAGTTCAAAAATAGTGCTTTCCTTCTACATTTAATTACTCTACATTAATTCGCAGCATTATATGAAACATAACTTTTATCACTAAACATTAGTTACAATCAATGAGTTGAGAAAATTTATTGAAAGAAACCATGACCAAACGATAATTAATAAGCATGTTGTCTTTACAATTTCATTTTATCAATTTCATCTACAGCATTTGAATTATTGCAATCAACAATTCGAACATTTTCAGTAACTGATAAAATATTATATTTACGTTAACTACTAAAAATATTACACTTTTAGATATGTTGTTTATGTGATATTTATTTAAAGCATTATAAGTTTCATTCTAAACAAATCATTTTCTGCTTATGGGGCTAGTTAAAAGGATGACTCATACAAACATAAAAACTATTATCGCCCTGGTTATCAACTAAATATATTTTTTCGAAATACAATTTTTTAGTAATAAAATATTACTAGCATAGTATGTGTGTATATATTGAATTGAATTATTAAAATTATTAATCAAAATATAAGTAAGTGTTTTTTATAATATATTGAAATATTTATTCATTTACTGAATATGTCATGTTCCACTTGACAAGTACTTAAAATAATAAATTTTAATTTCATATTTGCTTGAAGTTACTATTTCTTTATAATATTTCATAATAATCCAATGATTACATTTACAAGCAAATCATCAATTAATAATTATCGTTTATTTTCAAAGAAATTTATTATTTTAATAACTTTTTGTATGATATGCATTTAAAAAAAGTGTTTATATAATTGAAATAAACCATTAATACTGATTAAATTACAAAAATCAATTCCTTTGAGATATAAAATTAAATTGACCTATTATTAAAAAAAAGTTACATGATATACATTTCCCAGGGCCACAAGATATCTATATTTGTCTACATTTTTGGAACACTTTTAAATTAAGCTTATTTAAGTTTTTTTTAAATTACTCAGATCTTTTGAATCTAGTTCTGAGCATCTTTTTAACTTAACCACCTCAATAGCTATTTCTAAACAACTTCTTAATACATTTTGATTCTTTGTACGTAGTAATTATGAGTGTAAATTAAGCACTGATCGCAAAGATAAAATATTTTTATTGAGAGTACTCATTTTTATATTCTTAAAATTCTAAATTAATTTTTAAAAAGATTAATTGTATCTATTTTGAGATGTTTATTCTTCCACGGAATTTCTTTAAAACGAATGGATGAAAAATGATACTCCCTTAAAGTGACAAGCATGACTACGTATTGAGCTACGTTTAATATTTTAGTAAGTTGTCTTCCGTTTTCTGTGACATCATATCCTGTTTTCCTTCAACAAGATGCTCAACGGCGCATTTGGAGTCCATGTTAATGTTTTATATTACAATGTGGCATCGCATATGAAGGGAATTTCGTTTCATTTCAAATGTTGCAGACCTTCAAATATTGTCTCTCTAACGCGCTGGCAAATAAAGGGAAATTTTGTACGAAAATGTAAGAAATTGTTTGAAATTACAAGGTTAAATCAATTTCCTGATTTTATTATTTTTATTAGTTCAAAATATTCACATGTTCTTACATGTGATGGTATTAAAACTGTATTTTAATCTATCTTTAAATGAAATGTCTGCCTTTCAATTCGAATACTGTAATCAAATTGTGCACAAAATAATAGGGTTATTTGTTAATAAACTGTATCAATATTATTTTTTTTTTAAAAAAAACGTTGTTAAATTTGAGATTTTTGATTCAATTGGATTCAATTTTGACTGGGGTATCGAATCATCTATAGCAATCAATATTTAGACATCGCCATAAGATAGAAAAAGAGAATCAAGAGAATACAAAATCCTGGATTTTAAATAGGAAATTTTATAAAATTATTTTCATTTAACGCTCTAAATATAAAAAAAATCTTTCAATAGAACGAGAAAGAGTGTAATTCCAGAATATTGTACTAGAAGTAAAAATAAGATCATTTTGTTTATTTTGGGAGGATTTTGTTAGTATTGAATATCTACTTTCTTTTATAAGTAATAAAGAGAAAATATTGTAGTTTTTGAAAAAAATTGAACTTGAGATTTTAACAAATCTTCACGCTTTACACCTCTTTAGTTCGAAATACACATTTTATGAAAATATCCGTCTGTCCATCTGTGACAAAGATAACTCAAAAACTCTTTGAGCTAGACGAATGAAATTTGGTATACGGTCTTAGCACTAAATTTGTAGATTCCTGTCATATTTAGAGCAAACTAAGCTAAGGGGAAGTCTGTCTATCCGGCTGTACGAATATAATTTTACAAGATAACGGGAAAACGACGGGAGCTTCAATGATGAAATTCGCTGCATAGAATTAGCACCCATAGTCTATATACATGTCAAAATTTGATTTAATTCCAAACAACGACTGTTTGTCTATTCTATATGTAATGACTCGAGCTTTCTATACTTCTTTAGAAAAGGCACATACTCAAATAAGATACAGCACTCAAACTTTTCTTCAAATATCTATTCTAAATCTAATCAAAAGCAGGAGACACCCTTCTCCGTCCGCTACACAAGCTCTTCTCTCCCTCTCCTTACAAAAACAAAAACAACAACTACCCCAAAAGGGGGTGGCGAACCTCGCCACTCGTTTCCGCAGGTGTCACCAATGGTAGACACATTTTTTTAAATTTCAGATAACAATTAAGTTAAGATTAATCATTATCTTGGGGTAAAGGTGTGATGTTTGGCTGCCATTGGTGACACCTGCGGAAACGAGTGGCGAGGTTCGCCACCCCCTTTTTGGGGTAGTTGTTGTTTTTGTTTTTGTAAGGAGAGGGAGAGAAGAGCTTGTGTAGCGGACGGAGAAGGGTGTCTCCTGCTTTTGCTTAGATTTAGAATAGATATTTGAAGAAAAGTCTGAGTGCTGTATCTTATTTGAGTATGTGCCTTTTCTAAAGAAGTATAGAAAGCTCGAGTCATTACACACATACTTTTTGAAACATCTAAACGCGATGACTGAAAGATTCTATTATTTAGGTTTCGCACGTAAGGCGCAAATTACATCCGTCGTGGTCACAAAGTCCTCCATGGTGAGAGAAATACCGCTGGGGGTACTTAGTGGGTCAAAGGTGATCGTTCTCTGTTCCAGATTTAAATTACGATCTGTGTATGAAAGAAGTCCACCCTGTAAAAAGGGTTTGCGAACGTGTGTGAGCTAGAAGTCAGATTTCTGCCCTCGAATAATCAGGGTTCCAGACTTCAGGTTTATGAAATTTGGTATGAGATTTTGTGACTGCAAGTGTAGTTTTTTTTTTGTGAGATTTTTGTCTTAATCATTTGGAAAAAAAGCGTCTAAAATACCAATTCGATTCTCGGAGCTATCAATCGCATGTCGGGGATTAATCGTCAAATATCTTCGTCAAGAATGTCAGTACTACGTAAGGCTTTATCTGGTTCTCTCTTGTCTTTAATAGAGTACCAGCGAGAAAGTTTTGGAAAGACCACTTTCCCTTGTTTTAAATGAATATATATAGCATATTTTTCATATTTATCCTTGGAACTTATTATATCAATTATCAAATTTTCTGCAGTATTCTAAAGTGGATCTAGCTTCATAAGTCAGATATCATCTACAATATATCTTTTGGTATTGTGGTTATATCACTTGGCTGCTGGTCTTAGTATTACGAGTTCGTACCTCGACCTTCAACCGCCTCATTGGTGAGACTGTCATGCTGCCATCTATTCACTGCAAAAATCGTCAGACTCACTTGACGCTGCAAGCAAAACAAACAACTTGACTCAGTTATTCCCACATTCGCTTGCCAATGCACTCACCTTCACCTTCCACTCTTATCTAAAAATTCAGTCTTATTACACATGCAAAAAAAGGATGTTAATTTTTGTGGAAATATTCCTCTTACAGTTTCTAACACTTCATCATTTTCGATATTAAGAATCATCAAATGGCGTACATTTCACCAAAACATTGATACAGTACCTCTATAAGCAATTTATTTTCTTAAGTGCAGTCTAATTGCATATCCCAATTACTTTTGTGCTCTAAAAATTATCGCTCCCGAAAAATTGTCACATTATCGAACTCAAACCAATTAATTGTGAGAACCAACAATAAGGGGAGAGAATAAAAGAAATGTAGCATAAAATGTCTTATAACGAATCGTACTTCTATTCATTTTCATTTCTTTTCTTCATTTTTTTCTTCGGAGTTTTTTGGATAAAAGATTGAGCAGATCGATTTATCTTTTAAAAAACACAGGTAAGTCGATCTTCAATTTGTAGTTTTCAATTTTGTTTATTGGTTAGTTGAGCCTATGCCAGCTTTGGTTGTTTTCTCATACTTGTCACATGGGTTTTTCGGAATTAAATCAGACCACAGGTTTATCAGATACTTTATTTAGTCATGAATTATCGCGCATCGATTATTTACAATTTTCAAATTCGATTAGGAAATATTATTATGCTTACTTGCATGGGTAATAGTCTGTTTATAATTTGCCCTAAAATTTCGACAGCCTCAGTAAGTTACTTCAACACTGCAAGCCACTGGGATGTGTTTCTACATTAACATAATTGAATTTATTTTTAAGAGATTATTCTCTAGTTTTAATCATATTTAGTCATTTTTCAGCTTTGAAAGTTCTATTAAGAATGCATATTAAAAAGGTAATTAAAACAAATAAAGAAATAAGAAATGAATCAGTAGTTAGAACCAAAATAAATTGGGGACTTATCACAGAAAGGCCAGCGAAGACATTATAATTTGCTCATGCGCTATAGCCAAGCGACCTGGTAGAAAATGAACGCATTAGTTATATCCCTTGGGATTTTCTGGTCTCTCTCGGTGCATCCAAGATTTGGCGCTTAGCCAGCAGTGTCTCTCTCTCTCTCTCTCTCTCTCTCTCTCTCTCTCTCTCTCTCTCTCTCTCCCTCCCCCTTTCCCACTCAATACTGCCCTCGTTGTCTCAAAGTGTTTTTTATCACCTTTTTTTCTTTCGTGATTATTACCTTCTCGAACACGAAGTACAAAGAAACTACTGTAACCATCAAAATTTCGAAATCAAGATTTTGACGAATCTCCTCGTTTCAGACGTCCCTGAGTGTGAAAAACACATTTTCGGCATTTTGTCTGTCTGTCTGTGTACACGATAACTCAAAAATGTGTTGAACTAGACGGATAGAAGTCAGTATATGGTCTTGCGGCCAAATTTGTAGATTTCTATCAAAATATTAATGAGATTCATTCACAGAAATCTTATCTATCTGGCTGCTTGAGGGTGAATGAACTCTATAATTACAAAATGAAAAGGGCTGCGTAAATAAAATTTTGTACACAAATTTAGCAATTTAATACCAGATTTTATTCAAATTAGCATTTAAATTACAGATTTTATTCAAGCTCTGTAATTTCAAAATGGAAAGGGCAGCGTAGATAAAATTTTGTACACAAATTTAGCATTTAAATTATAGGTTTTATTCAATTCTGTCAAACGGTTGACCATCTGTTGGTCCACATGTTATGCTTGTAAACGCAGTGACTTAAATCAATAAAATCCGGCATTCTATCTTGTAACTAAAACTGTAGTTTTATGTCACATTTCTGTCAAACAGTTGACTGTCTGTCGTTCTGCATATTGTAAGGAAGTCGCCACTTTGTCTCCTGCTGGAAGAGACACATGATCTAACAATGATACTCCTATCCAGCGGTGAGGCTATTCAGCCTTTGTTGCCCATCGTGTTTCTCCCGTTCTCAGAATTTGAGAAGGACAGATAAGGGATCATACATGTTTTCGGCTCATTAAAGCAGTGAACCGGGTTGAAATACCAGACGGGACTATTTCGTCTATGGGCCACCCCAGCTGGGAAGGGTTCCGATAACGAACAGCAGATGCTGTTTACGACCCGTTGAAGAAATTAGGGTTTCCTTGAACCCATTGAAGGAAGAACGCAGGTGTGAACAGCGGGTGTTGTGAGGGTTCTGATAAGGGGTGGATGTCTCAGAAATCTTCCCACGACATGGTGGCGTGCCAGCGGGAGTAGAATGATTGGACAACCGGCATCTCCAGCGCGCCAATACCAGCCTGAGAGGTGGAGCTTCGCTACCATTAAAAAGGGATTCGGGAAGCCGAGAGAGGAAGAGAGAAGAGAAAAGGAAACAAGCTGGTCCGGTGGACGAGACGAGCTGCGAGGAGTGCTGAGGTTGAAGAGATACCACGTGATCTCGAGTTGGTTGGAAAGATCTACCGGAAGTAATCCGTAGATCTTTGGAGCTACAGGCAGTAGCCGAATACGCGGACAGCTTGGGAATCACCGACATAGTTGCCGAAAGGACAATCCCGTTGTAAATATTTCCTGTATCTAACCTAGATGACGTGTTTTTTTGTGTAAAGCTGTAAATAAATCCTTTGCGTATAACACGCTACCATTTTATTTGACCGACCAAGGTCAAGTCTTTACAATATAATGCTTGTAAACGCAGTGGCTTAAATCACTGAAATCAGGTGTGCTATCTTGTGACAAACTGTTGTTTTAGGTTGCATTTCAGGGTTAATCGGTTTCCAAAAAAGCGAACAAAATATAAATTCTCTTGTTAGATCCAGTAAAATACTAGAATTGATTCACGTCTAGATTTATATTTCGTAACTATCGTTTACCAGTGCCATTTAGGGTATTCTCTGCCTTACTCAAGGTATGCAACTTACGCGGTAGAGGGAAGGGAGGGATAAAAAATTATAGGAAAGTGATCTAGGAAATTTCAGATAAATTACTCCTAGTGATTTATTTATATCTTTTTTATCACTAACGTGAAAAAACATTTGCTTTAATTTATAATTTATAGTTGTTTGCTTTTATTAAAAATCAAATATCGAAGAAAATTGCATCGATAGTTTTTTAAATACATTTCTTTTAGTTAAAAATTTGGTCTATTTATTTTAGAGGATTTTTTTAATGTATTTTCATTTTTCTTTCGAGAAATATTTTAATTCCTCTTTTCTGACGTTACGAATAATAATGAATGAAAAATTATAACTTATAAACAACATTTCATTTTAAATTATGTGAAGATATCGATTTTCAAATTGTATTCTATTCGACTTATTTTTATCAATTCAATCTAACCATGACTATCACTATGTGATGAAATTTTAACATCTGTTTCATATTGAAATGAAATGTTAACACATTCCTTTATGTTAACACCTGGGCATTTTTATTTCAAATCTAGAAAGCAATCAAAATCTCAAGGGCAATGCGACGAACCAAGGAAAATTTGAAATTATTTCCTCATGCTAACACTTAACTCCCTTTCAAAACAAGGTTGAAGACAATAAATTGATGCTATGCTGGTTCAGTCTTTTCCTGCTATTTAAACGAGCTTTGAAATTTCATCAAAAATCCATAACATGATTGTCTTTGTGGATGTGTAAATACAAGCCAAAAATCAACATAAAAGTGGTGAAATGGCATTAATATGCTATCGAATATTATTGCAGATCTGCAAGCTGGGCATATGACCAGCTGGATTTTTCTCTCTCCGACTTTCACAATGTGGCGAGTTTCATGCTTATTTATGCAATATTGAGAAAAGAATCGAGAATGTATTTAGGAACTCATTGGTTAACTGTCTGTAATCAAAATTTTATGAAGTTGTATGATTTTGATATTAGAGCTACAGGCCGAATTCCATTTTTGAGCAGCAATGCCTGGAAGCAAGTCTAGGCTTCCAAGTTGAAAAGTTGCAAGTTCAAAAGCCGATCCTATCGAAGAGCCACCGTGTAATTGGTATAGAGGTGTCTAGTATCTCGCCGTCTGACCATGATTCAAAATCATAATATTCGTCCCAAAATAGTCCTATTGTTGTTTTTAAACGGGACATTAAATCACGACGATAGTAAATCCCTTCCCACATGGCAACAATATATTGTAAAGATTATCTCCCTCGCTGTTTACCGTTGTAACATCCGGTCAGCTGCTTCCCAACGATCCAGGAAGAAAATTCAACGAATGGTTCGTCATATCGAAGAAAACCGAGATTTGTTTAGATTTCAAGAACAATATTCACAAAAGTATCACTGCAAATCCATATCGTTATTTTCTGATATTTTTGTGTTTGTACATAGCATTCATTTATATATTTTGTTATTTATTTATTTCTGTCTTCGTTCCTATTTTTTCTTTTGTAGTTTTTCAATATTTTTTCAGAATGTTGTAATCACAAGCAAACTATAATTAGTCTGTTTATGCGAATTGGCATAGTCTCCAGTTTCTTTCCAATAGTTAGCTTAGGAAGAAAATTTCACTGTAGATAAATGCATGCAGAATTCTTTGGACATTAATGTATTACTTATAACGAATGAAAATTAGCATTTCAGCTACGCGACAGGGAATAAAAGAAAATAAACACCAGAATAGAATTAGATACGACTGCGATTTCCAGACATTCTTTTTTTAACGGCCTCCTCTATTATCAGAGCAGGTCTCTTGGCAGGTCGGGGAGACATGTCACTGATAGTCCCCACTACAAACCGCCCAGGTAGGTTTCTTTGCTGTTGAAAAATAAAATAGTCTGCATTCCTTGGAAGGCCAAGGAGGCGTCTGCAAGGGGAGGGGGGCGTTCTCTGAAAATTTGAAGAGATTTGTAGAAAAGAATATTAATGGAGGGAAATGATTCTTATGTTGTAGAAGTATCAGATTATACTCTGACGCAATGAAATACTCCGATTACCCACGAAATTATTAAATTACCGATTACCCACGAAATCAGGTGTAACGGCAACAGCGAATAATTCACAAAAAATGACCGATAAAGAAACCAAATCATTAAAAAAAGTGCTTTTGAGAAATATTTAAAACAGAAGGAGTTACACTTACAACTAGGACTTAGTGAAGACTAGATCACTAAGGATATAAGTATGGCGGTTTATTTTTATACAAATAAACGAAGAAAAAATCGGTTTATTGATTACTGCGTCGTGTGTGCGTGTGTGTACGTGGACGCCTCCTCAAACCTCTTTACCTTACATTAAAATAATTTCCTTTTACATTCCCGCGTATAGTAGTAACCGAGAATATATAGAAATAGCCAAAAAATTCGAACTAGAGGTTTTGACAAATCTCTCAGTTTTAGAACTCCTTGAATTCCAAAAACTCTGTTTTCGAAAATTTTCCTCTGCCTGTCTGTGACAAAGATAACTCAAAAATTTTTTGAACTAGACGAATGAAATTTGGTACATTGTTTTTACACCAAATTTGTATATTTCGATGAAATTTTGAACAGCATTCGTCCAGAGGAAGTCTGTTTATCCAGCTGTTCGAATGTAAGTTAATACGTTAACAATCAAACTAGACAGATAAAATTCAGCATACACAGTTAACATCTATAGGGTAGACACCTGTCAGATGTTGAGCCACATCCAGCTTAGAGTCGACTGTCTGTCGGTCTGCACTTTCAGAAATATATGAGCAAGATAATTCAAAAACGTAATAACTTAATTTTATCAAATTTGGTATGGATTTTAGGACTACAAATGCAGTTTTATGACAAATTTTTGTTTCAATCCAAAATGAAAAACTCTCTAAAACACCGATTCGATTTTCGAATGTTAGTAACAGTTAGTCAAGATTTAACTGCCAAATAATTCGCCAAGAATAACGCGATGGATTGAATAAAAATGCCAAATTCAAGGTTTAATATTTCGTAACTACAAATATGCCAATGAAATGCAACGCCTTTTCTTGTATAGGACTTTTATTAACGAGTATGCGAGAAAGTTTTGGGAAGGCCACTCTAGCTGGTTTATTTGTGACTCACTTTTTTAAATACAATTTTGCACATAAAAAATCTCTGATATTCGGAATAATTTTATACAGGGTGTCGCTAATATTTGTGAATATTTTGAAACTGATATGTTAAAAAAATCCTGTTGAAAAGGTTAAAATTTATTTATATATATTTTCAGCTTTTTTCTAATTGGATGATTTTTAGGGTAGAATTTTTTTACTCTAATTAACACGATACAAAAGGAGTATTTCGTGGATTAATTAACAGATAACAATGTTTTGTAAAGTCTTTTTTATCATTAAATTATAAAATTTGACGCATGATTACTACTTGGGTAACAGATTAAATAGATAAAAAACGATTTTTAAAATTTTCATTTATTTTCATTAATTGATAATTGGTATGAATTCTTAATATTTAGTCTCTATAACTAACGCAGGGAGCTAAATAGATGAAATTTGATAAACGGATGCAAGGTTTGTAGTGTAAATATGTATCAAATTTGGAACCCAATTCTTCAAGAGATCAACCTATATTGGTCTGGAGCAGAAGGGGCCTGGTGGTAAGTTCTCGGGTAGTGAATGGTAGTGTTCCCGGTTCGAGACCCGATTCCATCGAAGAACCGTCGTGTAAAGAGGTCTATTGCACTTTATATCCACCAGGGCCAAACGTCCGTCCGTTCTGGCTTGGTGTAGAGCGAGGGGCGCCAGCTCAGGTGTCGTCCTCTTCATCTGACAGCAGTGAAAAATTGCGAAAATCGGCCTAAAATAGCCTAGTGTTGCTTTAAAATGAGATGTTAATATAACTAAACTAAACTAAACTTTTCCTTCTGTTCTTTCATAAGATGCCAAGGCGATAATTTAAAAAATTCTATGACTTCATAAAATTTTATATGTGATCTTGCCACTATAAATTACATTTTTGTGTTAGATTTTGTTTCCAATCATTTGGGGAAAACGCATTTAAAACATAAATTCAATTTTTGGATTCTATAAATCGCATATCAAAGGTTAATCGTCAAACAATTTGCTTAAAATCGCATGTTAGATTTAATAAAAATCTATGATACATGTCAAAGTTCAGTATTTCTGAGCTATTGTTCGCCAATGGCCTCCACGGTGTTACTTAAGGTAAACAATTTTATGTGGAAGACTGGGAAGTAGGGATTATAGCCTTTGTCGCTCCATATCCCATAATATTTACATTCAAGATACAAGACTGGGAAGTATAACGCCTTTGTTAGAGAGGATGAAAGAAAATTTGGGAGAGACCATTCCCACCAATTTGATATTCGTTTGTTCTGTTTGGTCAGTTGCAAGATTTTAAATATTTAAATGAATTTGTTCTTGTCTATTTTACTGAAACAAGAAAGATTATCTTTACAGGTTCTTTCCTACAAAGTTAACATTTATGATGTGTGCAACCTCTTCAAGAATCATCAAATTTAACAATGTTATGACATCAATTACCAAAAATGACTCCTAAAAAAAGGAGTTGAAAATATTAATGTGTTTTTATTTATAGTTATGAAAAATAGCTGATATATATGCGAGAGAGATAAAGTTTCTATATTAGATTCAAACTGCTTTGTATTTCTCTTTAATTTACTTGAAAATACGTAATTTCAAAACAGATTTGTCATCATTTTTAATGATTCGCTTACAGGGATTCTGAGTACAAATTTAATGAATAATTTTTATATGATATATATATTTTTAAAGATGTCAATATTTGGAATGTCAAAAAGAATCAAAACTTTTACAAGCCATTCTATATCTATCTATATATATATTCTTTTAAATGTCAAGGTCGATTTACATTATTTTAAAACAGTAGATTAAGTAAAAACTTCAACAAAGTTATTCTCACGTTTTATCTTAGTTAAACAAATTATGTATCAAATTATCGCTTCGAGTTTTCGGGCGTTAATCTCTAGGCGAGTATTAGATAATGCTATTTTTTTTAAAAAAATAATAATAAATCCATTATCATTG
Organism: Argiope argentata; assembly: GCA_026289955.1. Classification (NCBI taxonomy): domain Eukaryota; kingdom Metazoa; phylum Arthropoda; class Arachnida; order Araneae; family Araneidae; genus Argiope; species Argiope argentata. The sequence goes on from JAOUZG010033182.1 coordinate 2,182,794, forward strand.
TCTCCAACTTGCATTAATTCTTTTTATAGAACGCTTGAGATTTTTAAAAATATTTAATGCTTATCTTTTTTAAAAAGGAGTTATAATGAAATAATACGTTTAGCAAATTAAATTTATATTTTAACATCATATTCAATTCGTTATTAAAACTTAAATGTTCTTGGTTCTGAAAGAAGAATAGACTGTTTGCTAAGCGTTTATAATGATAAAAAATTTAACTAATTTCGAATATCTTTTTATGAATAATTTTTGTCTTTGCTGTCTAAAGAATTTCATAATGATCATTGCGTATTTTTCTTATTAATAATACATTAAAGACATGTCAAAAATCGTAATCAGTGGAGTAAACTTTTTACATTACGGTTTAGATTTAGTATTTACCATTTTAAAAAAAGCTGTTTTATTCTAATTAAAAAATATATGACGAAACAAATGTGAATCTAAAAGATTTGGATTATTGCTTCAAATTTAGTTATAAGATTATTATTTATTTTCCTTGAAATTTCAAGGTTTTTGCAAAAAAATAATGACCATTGAGTGGCTGACGCAACTTTAAAAGATTTCACAGCAAAGAATGCAGTGTTTGTTTTTTAAACCTTGTATAGAAAATTCCCTTCTTTCTTTTAATAGGTTCATTTTCATTTCAAAATCAAACAGCTCAGGTTTCTTTTTTACTTCCTCGTATATAAAGTACAGAAAAAGATTCATCATCCAAAAAATTCGAATTCCAAATTTTGACACTTTTAGAAAATGTTTATCTGTTAAAAAAAAAAGACCTTTCAAAATATTTTGAGCTAGACGGATGAAATTTGTTCTGTAGTGCTTACACTAAATTTGTGCATGTATCCTGGCACAGAATTAGCGCGTCTTCCTCGTGATCTGGGCGTCCTGGGTTAGAGTTCCGGTTAAGGCATGGTTGTCCTTCCTGTACTATCTGTGGACATGCCTCCCTGTAAAAAGGGGCTGTGCAAGCGACTGTGATGAATGAGCAGCTAAGTCTAACTCTTGGCCCTAGTTGGCACTACTTCAAAAACAAGAGACGCTTATTCGGCTTAAAATCGCTGGTGGCCGTCAGCTCGCTTGTGCATGGCAAGTGCCTTTAGTAACAACATCAACACAGCTAGATTGATAGATTTCTTTCAAATTTGGGGCAAAATCTGCTCAGAGGATATCTGTCTGTCAGCTGTTCGAATATAAGTCAACATAAAAAAGAGCGGAGTTGGCTGAAGGAAATCCGGTGCGTAAATTTAATATACATATGGTAGTGTCTTGAAAAGGAAAAAATAGTTTTATAAATACACAAGATATTTATTCACAAACATAGACAATAATCAACATTTAACATAAAGGAAAACCAGGATCAATATCTTAAAATTCTTCAGGGGTTTCAAACCCAGACTAATTCAAGAGTTCAGGAACCGGCCATCACACACATGAAACCGAATCTCCTCTTCTTTTTCGCCTCATACTTTTTCTCTTCCACCTACGCCGATCTCCCACTTCAATTCAACTCCCAAAAAAGCTGAAGAGGTTCCAAAAAAGTTTTGATCCAGAGCAACTAACCTTTAAATGAATGTAGGTACGGTACAGTAGACACCTGTGAAACTTAGAAAGAGCCAAATCTAATAAAAGGCTTGAACGTCCATCAGTCTATACTTTCAGAAACATGTAAACTTGATCACTGGAATAAACCCCGCAATGATTTAAATATATCAAATTTCGACTATGACTATGTGACTACAATTGTAGCTCTGCGTCAAATTTTGATTTCCAAAATTTCGGGGAAAAGGCATTTAAAACAGAAATTCATCTTTACTCTATAAATAAGCAATGAGTATAAGGTATATTTTGTATCGATAATGTTATATATGTTACAATTCTGGGATTACAGAATCACGTAGCATATATAACGAAAAACATTATTCGACGACTGAACTGGCTTTTGAATTAAGGTTACAGTGGCAGCTCATTGAAGAAATGCATTAATACTTTGCGTGCGAAAAGGTGATTCAATGCATATTTATTACCTAAACTTTTCTATGACCCCAAAAAATAAATGAATATATAGTTTTTATAGCTGAATTTCCAGAGATAACTCTTCTGAATCTTCTTACTATTCTGTAGGTATTTTAAACAATCAAAATTTAAAATAAAAAATAAATAAAACGTCACGATGATGCACCGTTTTGAATGATATCTGAGAGGTACAAATGATTAATATTGTAAGAAATATGGTCCATTTTCTCATCAACTTGTTGTTTTATAGCATCAGTATTTCGCCAACAGTATATCTATTTCGATTTGTTAAATTCACTATTTTTTGTATTATATTTATATTAAAATGTATTATTGTTTAAAATTATTCTCTATATCCCCTTTTGCAAATATATTTTTAAGTAGCTGAAAATTTGAGAAATTTTCTTTTATATCAGACATTTAATAAATGGATAGAAATATCCGATGAAGACATTTGTAATCAAACCACATCAAAACTTTAAACTTAACCCTCTATGGGTTGAATTTTTTTTTTTACTCCAAAACTAATTGTGGTAATGAAAAATTGGAAATTATAAACCTATATATGCAAACGAAAACAATTTTTTTCTATTTAAACAATTTTATTGCATTATAATCATTATGTTACTTTCAAGACACACCGGTCTATCAAATTTGCACTTCTGTCTATAATAGCTCATATGTGAAAGCCCATAAAACAATTTTCATTTGGGGTAAGGCATAAGTACATGCCTCTATAAACATAATTTGGCAATCATTGACAAAAGCACAAAAAATTTCAATTGGATCAAATGGTTTCGCGTAGTTTTATTGTCAACAGTTTGCACAACAATTATTTTGCTATTTCAGGTCGACGAGTCTTGCAATAGTCATGAATACTAGTATTGGTTGTTTATCACGTCATAGAGTTAAGATTTATGCACCATCTCATGAAAAAAGCTATAATTATTTTGTAAAATGTCGATAAATTATAAATTTGACCTGAAAGTTACATGGGACCATACAGGGTTAAGTTGATTTAATCCAGATCTCAATTATTATATTGTCAAAGTAGAGAAGTCACTGAGGGAGGTGAACTCCAAAGCTTTGGAAAATCCCGATATCTTTCGGGAGTTTCAGTGTTATCTAAGTTTGCATTTTCATTTTTTTTATTGGAACCATACTGTTGAACATATTTAAATAAAAATAATACATAGTTTAAAATTCAGAACATTCTTCTTATTTTTTTTTAAATATTTTTTAAGTCGTTTGTAGATCATTTTTCTATTTTCTTTTCTTCTCTCTATTCGTTAACTGATTTACAAATCAACAACCTTGTTAACCTTATTTTTAAATATTTGGAATTTTCGGCCAAAATGTTATACAATATTTACTGATTGTAATTTTGAAATTTGAATAAAATTTTAATTATTTTAATTTTATATTTTGACAAGATAGTCAAACTAAGTCTCTGCAAAGCACGCTTACTTAAAACAATTTGTTGTTTTATTTTATTGTAATCTGTGTTATTCAAAACTAATAATCTATATAGTAAATTAAAACCACAAAAATATAAATAGTTTTGAAGTTCGGATGTAAAAAAGCCATCCGAAATGGTCATTGTCTAAGTGCTCCTAGAAATCTTAATTCGGACTGGACAGGTTAACAGTTTTCAAATTACAGCGATGCAAAGTGAAGATTTTATAAGAACAATAAATTTTGAATTGTTCATTCTGAAAATTCCAAGTACAAAGTCTTTTTTAAAATTATTAATTAATTTTTTTAAAAAATATGTAAATATAAATAGCTTCAGAAAGTTTAAATTGAATTTTTTTGTTAAATATAGATGGCAGCATGAGCTGTTAAACAATGGTAACTTAATAAAAATCGTATAAAGTGATATTAAATATACAAAATAAAAGAGGTTTGGTTCATCCTCATAATTTTTTTGTGTGTGGAAAAGAGTTATAAATAAATATTTCTTAGGAGGAAATATGTAAAAATTCACTTATTATCCGCTTCATGAAAACGAAGCATATTAATATAAAAAATTGTTATTTGTGCGATTTAAATTCGTTTCGTCAACACTTGATTAATGTAACATTTACATTTAAGCAATCTTTATGTTTATGACTGAAATTTTCAAACTAAAAAGAAAAGCAATAGATTATATAATTTAAGAAAGTTTCCGAGTTAAAAAGTGAAGTGAAATGATTTCAGCGGTCCTTTTGTTTACGTTTTAGATTGTTTTGATTTAGTGGTCAGGCATCACATGCTGCAAAGATATTTGTGTTCAAAGAATAAATGACATTATTAATATGAAAATTGTAACATGGAATGTGAACGGAATACGATCTTTGAAAAAAAGCGTCGATTGTGTTCTAAGGGAGTTGTCGGCGGATATTGCTTGTTTTCAAGAAACGAAAGTTTCTCGTAGGTTTGACAATTTTGCTTTCCATATCTTTACTACTTTAAATGTTACTTCAAATATTGATATTTTCTCAAATTACTTTTCTTATAGAATTTCTCATCATTTCCTTTTTTTGTTTTTTGTAGAAGTGGGTTGTTGTTTTTTATATGAAAAGGTAGAAGTAATTTATTACATAAGCATTGGTGCGCATTTAACGTGACTTTTCTTTTGACAACTGTAAGAGGATATTCTTTAAAAACTCTTTGTTTCTCGAGTTTTTCATTTCCTCGAGTATATATATATTAAATTTGCTGACAAGCAGAAAATTACCTTACAATTTTATAATAGCGTCCGTAGGATCATTCTGTAAAATGCTATCGCATTTACTTAAAAAATATCTCTTTACACATTTTTTTAATATTATATATATGTATAAAAGTTAATAAAACTTATGTAGTAATTTCAAAATAGTATTGAAAATTGAAAATCCTAGTTGTTTTATCTTTTAATAATATCCTTTTGAAATATTTATCAGAATCCAGTCTGTTTAATTGGAATTAATTAAAATTGCATGAAATATTTGCTGCAAAGTATTTTTAGAAATAACTATATAACTTGCAAAATCATATAAGGAATCATCATCAAAGTTTCATTCATAGAGAATTATTTTTACTATTTCAGCACTTTTTTTTCTATTAATATATTTTATTAAAAGATAAAACAATTGTAATGATGTATGTAGATTCAATATATTTATTTATTTATTATTTTTACAATATTACTTTTACAAATTGTATTGGTCTGTAAGTGGAGATTTCTTCTTCTTCTAATGGTTTGGTATAATTGTTGAAAGTCCAGTTACAGAAATGCAAGCCTCAAATATCAACACTCTATGAGGTATATCTTCATCCAATAGATAGTCTTTTTCTCTGTCCAAATTATCACTGTATCTATAATGCACTTTTTTGAGAGGAAAAGAAATAATTAGGATAATCAAGTGGAATGAAAATGTTATTTTGAAATGAGTGAGGAAAAACGAAGCACAATTTTAACTTTTTCTATTCCTACTATTATTTTTCACTCTCCCTATATATATATATATATATATATATATATATATATATATATATATATAGTTCAAATTTTCAGTTGTTAATAAAATATTTTTTATTCATCCAATCAAGTTCAAGTAAAATTTTCAAAACTTGTAGTAGATGACATTTGATGTTAATACAGTTTTTTCAAATATTAATTCATTAATTTTTTATTAATTTATTAAAAACTAATTTCTCGCCTCTATAGTAATTCTTTACAGCAGTTGTAATTGTTAGTTGGGATAGCCAGGTTGGTTAAGCATTGGATTCACATCCCTAGTACTGCGAGTTCAAACTTGGTCACTAAGATCTCCATGTCAAGAGCTATACCAATGACGATATTGTGTCGAAGGTAATCGTTATTCAGTTGCTTAAGGGTCCATGATCTCAGCTATTGCACCATTCCTTCCATTGTAAAGGGGAAAACGAGAACAGTTGTAATTATTTTATAAAAAGTAACTAAAATAACATTTTTCCTAACTTCCTAAATTTTTCCTAATATCTTAAGTAAGAATTGATTTCAAAAAAATTGTTTTTTATCTTACTTGTTTCGAAGTGGCTAAATGAAATTTTGCATGGCAGTGATATAAAGAATAATCATAAATTTGAAAATATTAAAATATCATGTAAAGTTGATCATAGTTATATAAAATGTGAAAAGTTCAATGTTACATATAGAATATAAGTTTGAATTATTTTTTATTATTTATTAATATATTCTTATTTAACAGGTGGCCAGATACCTGAAACTACAGCCCTTCTTGATGGCTATACATCGTATTTCAGCTATCCACGAAAACAAAGTGGTTATTCTGGCGTAGCTATATATTGTGAAGACAAATATGTACCTGAAGATGCTGAAGAAGGTTTAAGCACTTCTACTATAACTGAAAATTACTCTTCTCTAACAGATGTGTTATCGTTTTCTGAAGTGTTTCCAGATACAAATGTGAAATTTGATTCTGAAGGAAGAGTTATTATAACTTATCATTTAATAAAGTAAGATTAGCAACATCTTCTAAAATGTGGAATTATTTTAGTGATAATATATTTAATCTATTTTATTTTTATTTTTCTGACTTATTTTGCTTATTCAGAAGGCAATGCTTTGCTGCTTTAAATGGTATAAAACAAAATATAAAAAAATTTCTGTCATTTTAAAATTATTCTACACAATTGTAATTTTTTCCCTGCCTTAATTTTTACTAAAAATAATTTCTATATTGAATGTGTGTTTCATTTGGTCTTATTTATTTTCTCATAAATTGTATTATTGTTTTAAAAAATTCAAAACACAATATTTAGTACTTTCTTTTTCTGAAGGGGGATAAAAGCAATTATTTTTTTACTCCTTTTTAATGAGGCTTTAATTATGAATTATTAATATTGAAAGAAATTGAATCCTATGAAGAAATTTATTTAAAGAAATTGAATCATATATCATTGAAATGTGAGCCTTATTAATAGCAGAATAATTTACATCATAAATATTTTTATTTATGTCTGTGTAAATAAGCTTTTTTGTATTATTGTTTCTAGTAAAATCTAATAGAATTTTATCTAATTCTTTTTTGTGTAGATATGAAGATCAAATTCAGAGATTAGCAGTAATCAATATTTACTGCCCTTGTGTTGATCCAGAGAAGCCTGAGAGGTTTCTATATAAAATGCAGTTTTGCCTTCTTCTTGAAGCAAAAGTGAAGGAGCTTTGTAGAACAGGATGGTATGCTTATTCAATGTAAAGTTTAAAAGATCTGACTCAATTATATGTTTTTTTTAATGCTATGCAATCAGTTTATGTGTTTTTCTTTTTTATATTTGAATGATCATATGTACTTTTTGAGGAAGGAAGGGCAATTTATGTATTACTAATCTATTAATGCTTCACTCGTGTTGTATTAGTTATCTGTGGCTCTCTAATCATAAGGTAGATTATTAATATATTTTTCTTATTGAATTATTCAATATGCGATGGTAAATTGATTACTAATGAAAGAAGATAAGAATAATGACTCCATAGAAATTGCAGACATTTCTTTTTATTTCAAATCTCTGCCTTGAAACAATTTTGAGATTTTATCCAATTTTAATCTAAGAGTAAAGAATAGTAAGATCTGTCATATTCTCTTTTTCCAGCTGATGTTTGTGTTAGAACTCCATTTTAACAGTCAACATATTTATTTATCTCTTTCCTTTTTATTAACATGTTTAATTTTTCTATCCAATCATAAGACATTTGTGATAAATTTTAACCAAATATTTATCACTTTATTTGGCCTCTTGTTCCTCTTTTCACTTCTGCTTCCCTCTCTCTTAGATACCTTATGACCTCTTCTGTCTTTGTCAGTTTTGTAACCTTGGCCACTGAAAGCAGATGTGGAAGGCTTTGCATTCAAGATCATTGAGAAATGCTTAATCAAAGTGTAATTCATTATAATTGCATAAATGTTCATATATTGTAACTGCAAGGTAGTCAAAATGTTTAGATTATTTTTGCTACATATTTCAATATATTCAGTATTTGTAATATCACAACTAATTAAAAGAATATTTTAAACTTCTTGTATAGCTAAAGCATTAAGTCTTCTTTGACAAATTTTATTTAACAGCCAGCTCCATTTTTTATCAGTAATTTTGTATGTTATTCATATTTTCCTACAAAAATTTATATTATTCTTTTTTGTCAAGATTTTATTTCCTTCCCAAATTAATGGTACTTAATTATGTTCTAAACTATTTTATTATTTTTTACAGTTCAGTTATTATTTTGGGCGATTTAAACATTTCTTACTCAGTGATTGATCATTGTGATCCTGGTGATGAAACTGTAAGTGAAATAAATATTTTTTTAAAGAATTTGATTAAATATTTTGTAACTAATGAAACTTCAAAATAATAAAATATGAAGAAACATTGAAGTTTACTTATTGGGGTGGTGTAAGGAATTAAATTATTCATTGCATAAGAATCTATGCATAAATTAGAATATTTTTCAAAATCTATGATGTTAAAATAAGAGCAATAAACTGTATTCAAATACATGGATACCCAACTGTTACATTATCATAGTGTTTAAAAACCTTGTAATTTAGGAGAGGTTTTTGAGTTTATTTCAATTCGATTTTGCACTAAGTTACAGTAAGATTATCACAGTACTTTAAATTTTATTTTTCAATTAACTAGCTTTTGTAACATTATTTTGATGGCTATGTTTATTGAATGAATTTTCCTAATTTTTTTAAAAGTAAAAATATGAATTTTTATCAAAATGGAAAGCTTTGGAATATTTCTTAGTGATAATTTTTTTCATTCTACTGTTTATCTGAAAATTCTTCACTATTAGAAAAAGTTTTGAAAAGTTGAAAAGTTTAAAAAAATTAGAAAAGTTTCGCAAAATGAAAAGTATAATCCTCATTACTATTGTCCTTTTTTTCATTTAATTGCAGTGGTACTTCTTTATGATGTTATTTTTGTTAATATATTATTTCCCCTTGTTGCTAGCTCATTTGTATTTATTTAAATGTTTTAAAAAAATTATCCTATCACAAATATTTAATAATGCATTACCTTCTAGACTTTCAAAATTTGATATCTTGATAGCAAAAAAAAAAAAAAAATCAATTTATGAATTCTGTTAAGTGATTTTGTAAGAAAAGAAAATTAAATGGTATCGTAATAAAAATCAAAATTTGATACCATATTACTTTAATGGCAAGATTGTCCATTTGATAATCTTTTAATATCCTACTGTTGTTATACACTTATAAAATTTTCCAGTTATGAGTAATGAATTTTATTAGTTTCTCTTTTATAAAACTGGAATGGCTATATGTATATATTATATATAATTATTCAAGTGAGATTCCTGCATTTTGCTTTCTATAATTATCATTTAGTATTCATTTATTTAAACATTGGATTAAAAAAATGGTAATATTATCTGAGATTGCTGAATGAAATCTTATTAAAAATATAGATTCGTAGTGTGGCAAATCACTAAAGTGTGGAGTTAATCAAATACTTTGGAGCTGTTCCTTGAATGACATACTGAATTATATTTTATTCCAAGGAATATTTAATATATACTCTTATAAAAAAATAGCAGTTTTATTTCATTCTTTTTCTTTGAATTTTTTTAATGATTTTCTCCAAAAAAATTATATTACAAAATTATGCATTTCTTGAATAATATCTTTTCAAAGATTTGTTAACATTTATTTGTTAGATATACTATTATATCTAGAATAATTTATTTGTCAAAACATAATTTGGAATTTGCAGCATTTCCAGATGTATAATATTATAATTTATTAAACTAATACTTTATGTTAACTTATATTGATACATTCAAATATTGTCGAGAAAATTAAAAAGCCATTTAACTTATGTCATGAATGAAATTCTTTGAAATTAATAGATTTTTTCCCTTTTCTTTCTTGTCTATATGTATGCATAAATATGATTTTTCCATATCCAAAAAAAATGCCAATTTTAAAAATAAAGATAGACAAATGAAGTTTGAAACATAAATATGTTACAATCCTTTAGACTAGAGGTTAAAACCCTTCAATATATATTTTATGATTTGTGAAAAACTCAAAAATTCAGCCAATAGAAAATAGCAATTTATTTAAATGATATTTCTGAAGAACCATAAACATCTTTCTTTAAGATTTACTTATTTCAAATGCAATATACTTGAGTATCTAAATTATAAAAGTGAAGCTAAACCACATGAAATGTTTTTAAGTGTAGTTTTACTTTCTTCTTTTAATAGGAATTCAATTCATCAAAGTTTCGTCAATGGCTGAAGGCTCTGCTGTCTTCTGAAATATCTTTGTGTGATGGTAATATACATTTTCATTCAATGATAATTTTACACAATTTATTCGTATTATCTAAAAATTTGTTGATATCATCAAGCAGTTTCTCAGCTAAAAAGAAAGTATTCATTGACGTACATACTTAAATAATCATATCAAAAATATTTGCGAAACAAATCAGTTAAACTTTTTAAAATACAATATTTACTAGTATTTTAAACTAAAAAATATTTTCAAAAAGTAATGCAATGCTGGAAAAGGGAAAGGGGGCAAAAATATTTTTTAGACACCTACAAGTATACTAAATTGTTAAAATTGATGTTTGATTGTATGTGTTTTTGTAACTAAAAATCTATATAAAATTATTTTTGTGTATTAATATCCAAAGTTGATAATGCGTATATCATTTTGCTAACTACTTTTCTGCAGATTCATTTGTGAAAATTAATTCAAATGTTGATTTAAAGTTTAAAATACTAAGAATTTATCGATATATATTTTGATAAGAGGAAATGTTTTTAAATTTATCAAAATGCAACTTGCTAGAATAAAAAAGATACCAAATGCATGGATTTTTTTTTTCAAACAATTAAATATTTTTCTCATACAAGAAAAACAAAGACAATAATAAAAACATCAGTTTTTAAAAGCTGTTTATTTTTCAAACATGTATTTGATTATCTTTACAAATTGCAAATTTTATTAAATGAAAATATAAAAGTAATCATTTATAGAATTTGCTAGTGAAAGTAAACTGGTTCATTTAATAATTCTTGTGGTCCTTTTAAATATTTGTCAATCATGTTATAAATTAAACTTTTTTTTTTTTTTTTTTTTTCTTTTTAATGCTCTTTGCTACTTTTTTTTAATGTAAATAATTTTTACATCTATATTTTTCTCTGTGTTAATTTGTTTTTACATTCCTTTCATGATTGAAAAAAGATTATAGATCCCCTGCTTCAAATATCATATTGAATGCCTTACAGAATCTATTATTATGTCAGAACATAATGTTTTTGGGATGAGGTTTTGGCCTCAACAAAAATCCATAGGCAATATATATATATCTGTGAGCATCTTAAAAAATCAACTTTTAATAACTCGTTGCGATTGCATTGACAAAAACTCTGATTAAAAAAATAAGTTAATGACTACTGCAAATAAAAGCTAGAAAAACATAATTTTGAGCTCATGATTATATGAAATGAAATAAATAGGAAACGTGGTGTTTTTTTAAAACAATAAATGCGAGACAAAGTTTTTTTGAGCGTTTGCAATCCTTAAGTTACTTATTCAATGAAACAATTAAAATGAATAAAAATTTAATTTAACTTGCACGAGTATGTGGTGCTGGGCCATTCAAGAAATTATTTTCTCACATGATACATTGAAATATGCATAGCAGATTTCATTTTAATCTTTTGTTTATTCTGGTTTCCTTGTAAACTTCCTTTTATCTTTAGATAATGGTCACATTAAAAACATTTTATTGTGGTGGGGATTCTTTTGGAGAAATAATAAAATGAAAATAATCTGCCCTAATTGGCCATATACTCACCTGTTCTATATTTCTTAAACTAATAAGTTTAGCTACCATACTTAATCCTAATGAGAGTGTATTGATTACATGTGTACTAATTGTGGAATTGAAATGATGTTCTGATTCAGCATTTGTGCCCATAACTATCTATGTGCATTGTAAAAAAAACTTTTACACTGCTGCTATATTTTAGTTGAACCTGAATTATCAGAACTGATTGGGGTCATGATCACCATTAATAATTTAAAATTCAAATAATAGGTAATAAATTTTAACCTTGAACCTTTGTTGATGGGTTTTCCATAATTGTTAGAAAGAATTTTTGATGTTATCTATCTATATATATATGCAGTTATTTATTTCTCATATCAGCATAACTATTAGATTCTATACTTAGCAGTATCCTGGATAATAGAGCATAGTACTGTGCTGAAAGTAAAATTGGTGCTCTTTAGTTCAAATAAAATTTCTTTTCACATTAAGGTATATCAAATTGCCAAATTTTGATATTTAAATCTGTAATATCATCTGTATAGAAATTGATCCAAAACACAAAAATTGTTTAGACTACCCAAAATATTTTGAGTGTCCTTTATTTTTTTATATATGGATTAAAATAATGAAGTTTAAATTAAGATAAACTAGATAATTAATGTATTTCATGTCAATTAGTTCATATTTTGTTAAATTATTCCCTCTTTCCCAGATTTAAAATTTTTTATAGCAATTTAATGGTTGCAATTAAAAAAATATCTAAGTTTAGTCTTAAATTGAAATAATAATTTTTAATAATTTAACTTTTTTATTATATATACATATATATCCATATATATTGAAAAATATTTTTTATTTTTTACAGAAAAGATTGGGATAGTGGATGCCTTTCGTCATTTCTACCCTGATAGAAAAGAATCATATACATGCTGGAATACAAAAACTGGTGCAAGAGCAACTAATTATGGCACAAGAATAGATTATATTCTTCTCACCAGCAACTTAATTCCTCTTTTAGAAAGCTGCGAAATAATGTCCGATTATCATGGTTCCGACCATTGTCCAGTTTCAGCTGTACTAAAGTGCGATTCTATTTCACAGGAGAATGTTCGACTTCCATCCATTTGCACTCGTCTATGGCCAGAATTTAGTGGTCAGCAACAAAAACTTCAAACATTTTTCAAGAAAACACAAAATTTAGCAGATTTTCTAACAAAGCAGGAAGAAACAAATATTCAGACTGTGTCTTGTGTTAACAAATCTGCTGCTAAAAAGAATAAACAGAAATCAATAACAAGTTTCTTTAAATCTCCATCCTCTGTTCCATCTGTCTCTGTTATTGAAACACAAGTTGATTATTCTGCCAGTGAAGCATCTAGTCTTAGTTCAAGTCCTAGTGATATGTCTTCTCCTTCTAAAAGTCAAAAATCAAATGAAGGTGATAAAATATTATCATTAACAAAAAAGAATCAGTCAGCAGCATGGAAAACAATGCTTGCTGGTCCTCCAAAGCCTCCATTGTGCTCAGGTCACCAGAAAGAGTGTGTTCTAAGAACTGTGAAGAAAAAAGGTCCAAATTACGGGAGAAACTTTTTTATGTGCTCTTATCCTGTAGGTCATCCATCCAATCCAGAGGCTAATTGTAATTTTTTCAAATGGGTTTCAGCACCAAAAGTTAATTCTTTAAAAAAAACATAGAATTATTTTTTGTGTTTTTAATAATTGCTAAAAAATATAGTATTGTCTGCATTTTTAATAATTTTTGAAATTTTGTACAAAATGTAAATAAAAACTAAGAAAAATTTATAACTTTTTATGACATTGTTTCTGGTTTATTTGGATACCTTTAAAAATTATTCTATATTGAAATACAAATTTATAATCCCACTTTTAAAAGAGCAGATCTCTTTTTGTACCATCAGTCTTTTCTGTGAAGCTACAGTTTAAGTACTCTATCAAAATCAAATCCTAGCAGTATTTTTCATTTGGTAATTAAGATTCAATTGATAAAAATGGCAGTGTTGAAATAGTTCTATAAAAAAAAGTCAGTATCATAGAAAGTAATGCTTATTGACTTTGAAAACTTTTACTATGTTTTGGTCACCATATAAAATTTTTTAAAGAACTTTGAAAAAAAAGGTGGGCAGATTTTGAATTTCTGCATTGAATCAAAAGCTAATAATCTTTTTAAAATAAAATTCTTTTTAAACAATATATTTAAAAAGAATTTGGATATATTTATTTGCCCTCCTATTAAACACTTGTATTATATATGCTGATATAAAATTAAACTCATACTGTCAATTCATCAAATGAATAGGAATATTATACAATGCCATATTCCTTGATGCAGCGAAATTTGCTATATGTGTTTTTTAGAACCTAGAAAGAGGTGCACTATTAAAAAGTTTTTAAAATTATACAGAAAATTAAATGGAATTTGCAAGATTTTTTAATGCTTTAGCATAATTTTTGAGCAAATCATTGCAAAAAAATATTTTTTACACCATCTTAGAAATATATCTTTTTAGAGACAATTTTCATTTCTCAATAGTTATTTCTTTAAAATTAATTAAATACTTTATACATTTTCCCTTTTATCGTTTTTTATATTTTTACTGTCCTCTTTATTTTACAATTTTTACTGAGATTTTTTGTAAGGTTGAATTTTTACATAGATTTTGATATATATATTTTTTTAACCTGTCTTTCAATATTTTTTTCTTAGTCACATGATCTATATTTGTTCCTTAATTTAATAATTTTAAAATTATACTATATCTAATTTACATACTATACTAGTTTTTAGCTAGAGTTTATTGAATAAAGTTCTATTTAAAAATAAATAAACTTTTTAAAATGTTTCAAAATATATGCTACTTATATGCGTGCTGGCTTTCACTCACTCAAAAGGTATGTTACTCCATGAAAATTATTTGCTTACAAATTATCGAAATTTTTTAATTTCTAGAATTTTTTTTACGCTTTAATTGATTTTAAATTTAAAACAAATTTTTCTGTGACTAATCTTTATTTATAAAATTTACACCATTAATTGGGTTTTTATAACTGAATCTAGTGATGCGACAAGCAATTGCTGATCTTTAAGTTTGTGTGTATTTTGGGGGGGGGGTCCTTCAGTTCTTGAAAAGTTTATTTTTTAAATCATTTAGAATAACTAATATAGAATGTCCAAAAAATAATTTTAAAACATCTAAACTAGTGCAAATCCAAGCCAAAATAATGGTATTGGATTAGAATTTAAAGCATTCAATATTTCTTGGAATGAAAAGGTGTCTAGCTGAGAATAAATGGTTACAAAACCGAACCTGTACTTTGAATGAAATGCAGGTAAATATATTGCCTCATATTATTAGAAATCTCGCTTGAAAATAACAAATTAAGGAAATATCATTCATGAAAATAACAAGTACCTAGAACCTCTTATGGGATATTCCTTCTATTTTATTTTTTGTGTCTTATAAAAACAGGGTATAATAACAATAAACGTTTACAATAAAATACTCTGATTTTCTCTTTGAATTTTTTGAAATATTTTACTCATTTTTTTAAAACTAGTTTTAGTTATTGCTATCTGAAAATTCTTTATTTTAGATTTTTGACTTATTATATTAATTTTGGTTTCTTGGTGTTCAATGACAGCCATTTTTTCAACAAAAATTCTCAATTAATGCAAAAAAGAAACTATTAAGTGTCTGAGTCAATGAGTCTTAAGTTGTCCCCTCTTGATATTGATAAGCATTTAAATTTAAATTTATTACTTTACAAATGCTATAATGTAACTAGAAACTCCATGTTTTTCTTGTGATTACTATATACAACCCAATACTAGGAAGAGTGGGATTTAATGAAATTTTTGAGTATTTGTGCCAAATGCTTACACTAGAACAGCTTTTCTTTTTTTAATCCAGATTTTTAGAATAATAATTAATTAGGTTAAAGCCTCTTAAGTGTTGAATTTAAAAATTCATTGACTTTGAAACATATACATTTTGCTTTTTTTTTATATACACGTAGTACAATCAGACTCAGGCTGAGTTTAGTATACAACTAATAGAATTGAAAAATTATTTTTGCAAATGACATTTTATTTGAATAATATTCTGATATTTTTCACTTGCCAAAATAACATTCCTTTCATCTGTCATTATCACAATATTGTGTTATATGCATATGTCTGATAACAAATGCTCATGCTAAAAAGAGAGAAAAAAAATGACATTGCATCGGCCGGGAATCGAACCCGGGCCGCCCGCGTGGCAGGCGAGCATTCTACCACTGAACCACCGATGCTACGAAAGATGTGGATTTCGCATAGTTTAAATCCACAACTATTTAAAAATGACCCATATATGGAATTTCTTTCTTTTTACTTTTAAAAATTGTTTTACTTTTACCCACAGTTGAAGTTATTATGATCAAATATTTGAAATTGAGAGCAAATTTTAAATACAGGGTTATTATTAAATTTCTTGCTGGTAGAATAAATGTGAAACTCAATGCAATACTTTCTTTAGTCGATTTAATAAAATTATAACATTTTTGAGTTTTCTTCGCACCAGGCACATGTCTATTTTTTTTTTGTTCTTTTTTTTTTTTAAGTCTCGAAATTTTCGTATGTGAAATAAACCTTCACGAAAATATTTATATTAAATAGTGTTGGTTGCTTTTCATAAAGAAAAAAGAAATTAAGTTTAAAGTTGCAACTAATTTATAGATGCAATTCTAGATTAAATTGAATTTTAAAAAAATCCAAGGTATGAAACCTAATCACATTTTCTTTCCGGGTAATGTAGCAGCTTTTACGATGAGTCCACTTTCAGAAAAATAAAGAAGATGCTTCTTTGAAAATTATAGTTTTAACTACTTATATAATCAAATAATATTTTGTTAATTTTGAATGCTATCTATTTGACTGAAAATTTTTAAGTAAGATTGACTACATATTATACATCAGTTAAGTTCATTCTTATGAATTTTACTCACTAGATGGCAGCAGAGAAGAAAACTTTCAATTGCACAAGTTTCATACCGTTATAGTTGGATACCTGAAAATATTCGGTAAAACAAAATTTTAGAAAACAGTTACATTTAAATTAAATAAAAATTTCATTGACTACAAATATTTTAGTTACAAAAACAAGTGAGATTTATGTTCATCAAAATTTTTTAAAATTATCTTTCCCACTTAATAGTTATGCTAATTTTCTAAATTTAATTTTTTTTTAAATTCAAGTATTTACAAAAAAATATATTAAAATACCCTGCATGAAAAAAAAAAACTCTTAAAAACTTAACTACAGCAGGTAAAACTTTTTGACAAAGATTTCATAACTGATAAATAATGATAGTAACAGAAAAATAATAAAGTTAATCACATTCAATAAAAATAAATTATGTGTGTTTTCTAGGATGTCCAAACGCCGATTGTTCAGTAAATATACATTTAAAATTTGTATTTTCTTTCGGTAAATGTAAGCATTACCGAAAATAATAAGCCTAAACAGTTTAATTTTACCTTTTTCTTATTTAAGTAACTCGTAACGTCTTGGAATTAAATGACTGAAGCAATAAAATTCATTAAATATCAACATAGTCATTTATTAAAGATTTCATATTCATAAATAAAACCATTTAAATGTTATGGTAGGTTATAAGGAAGTGATAAAATCCAAACAAACTTAGGTTTAAAATAGGATCGTAGGGCCTATCAAGGCGAAGTAAGATATAACCAGTAGAATGAAAATCCCAATACTTATAAATAATTTATTACACTTTAATTTATTTAACAAATATTTTAATAATTCTATATTATAGCATTTGTGGTCCTAAGTTTTTATAATTCATAAAAGTTTTATTTTCTTACAAACTTTATTCTTTTTTCGACTCGGCTAACAACATACAATGTGTCTGCAGTCCTTGTTCAGTCCTGCGGCCTTTAGGCAATTGCCTAGGCTGTCTGATGAGAAAGCAGCTACTGAATTCATTACTAAACGAGTTACATTTTTCAGGATAACATTTTAAGTCAACGATCATTAATATTTCATCTTAAATGTTCTTCAAATGCAAATGATAATTGGGACACTAAAAAAATAAAAAGAAAAATAAATTTAACGGATGTCATTGCATGATATTGTAAATGTCTTAATGCGTCTGTTTTTATATTATTGTTTAGTATTTTCTCTTCATTAAATTATTAATATTAAATATTCCAAAATGTATTTAATATCATCCCGATATGATAAATATACATGCAGAAATAAAAAAGGAAATTTATTTTTGTAAAATGTACTAAAAAATATTGCTAAAAATTTATAAAGATTAAAGGTAAAAATACATTTAAATAAATCTGGTGTAAGATTACTTAGAACTTGACAATTTTTTGAATTTGAAAAAGTAAAAAAAAAAAGAAAAGAAAGGAAACACGCTTTAGGACATTCCTATGTTATTGATAGAAAAAATGTTACCACTTTGAAAAATTATAAGCAAAAAAGTAAGTCAAATTAAAATTTTGAGAAAAACATAGTCATCATTTTTTTAATCATCTGTTATTCAAGTAACTGTGTGTTAAATTCGATAACTTTATACCTAATGATTTTCTTCCATACAGATCGTTTTGGACAATTTTTACATCACTTAGCATCTAAATATAAGCATTAATGAGATAAATGCCATTTCAATTGCATAACATATAGTCTTTTGATGCTACAATAATGGTTTTCCTACTTGTTTATTTGAATGCAGATGTTGCAATGAAAATACGATACGCTATTAATAGTAAATAAAGACGTGCTGAAAAAATATTTTTATACAGGAACAAAAATATAACAAAAGTATTAAATTTGAATAATAATCCTTTCAGTCCTCCTCGAGATATTTGGTCCTCCGCGGTAGTATAAATTCTTAATTTTCATTTCTTTTCAAACCTGTTGGTGGCATTTGCCGACACTTCCTGGTTCCTATACCTGAGGAGAAAATGAGATGAAATTAAATGTGGATATTCACTTGGTGACCCTTATTACTAATTTCCATTAATTTCATTTTAATTCCACATTTTAAAAATTCAGGGATGAAATTTTAATTTATTAAAAAGGCCCATGATAACAAAATTAGTTAGTTTGTTGTGATAAGTACAGATAATTTCACAGTAGAAAATACATTTTTCTCCGAGGAAAGAAAACAAAGCAGAGTTGTGTTTGAATATAGCAGTACTTAGAAGGAGTATAAGTGGACTTTGAATGTAGCATTAGAATTAATTCCTCTTCTCTGATTCCAATGACATCATCAAATTTCAAGATGCAAATATTAATTTTATCAAGGCAAATAAAAACTCTAGTGATTTATTTATACTTTAATAAAGATTTGAGTTACTGGCAGGCTTTGAATGTAGAGTCCAAAGTTGTCAATTTTGTTACTTTTTAAAGGTCATAATAGGTGGACGGAAGAGGCAAGGATTCGAATCCCGGGGCTCAATACTTTCATTTAAGCATTTTGGTTTATGATCACTAAAGGCTGCTTTCTAGGTTTGTTTGTTTTTACATCATTTCCCAGTGAATTGGTGAGTTCACAACTACTCGGCAGAAGACCTATGAACTTTGAGAAGTCTCGTGACTTTTTTGTCTTCGTTTTCTTGTTTCACTCAACCGGGCGGCTAAACTCTCTGCCCTTGAGGCAAGACGTCAAATCATTCATCCTCGTTGGAATCGTTTCGATCAGTTAAAGTATCTCCGAAAAATCTTAAGTGCCAGATATCTGTTTAATACCATTAAATCTCTTTACATTTAAAAGTACCGGTATCCTGGTCTAGGGGTATCGCTTCTTCCCCTTGTACTGGGTTCGATTTCCTGTTTGAGAATGGATGTTTTTCTTCTGTGTTCTATCTATGAGGTGTGTGAATGTGCTCTCCTGTAAAAACGGGGTTGTGCAAGCAAATGTGACTTATGAAGTAGCTAAGTCGTGCTCTTGGCCGTAGTTGGCGCTACTAAAAAACAAGAGACGTTACAAATAGCTTAAAATCGCGGATTTGTCAGCGGGCTTGTCTTGTGACAAGTGCCATGGGAAACAACACATCTAAAAGTCTTCTCCAAAGAGCCATGCAAGAGCTTTTAAAAATTGATTTCGCCAACCATGCTAAAATCAAGTTGAATCTCACTGATCAGCATAAAATATTACGATTAGATTGGGTAAAAAAATTACCAGATAGAACTGTTTTTACCCAAATACAGATAATCACTTGAAAACTTACTCTTACGAGGCACAAATGCGTGGAATCAGGGTTCAATTTCCAATGAGGGGAAAGAATTCTGAAGTCAATCCTATGGGAAAGAAAACATGAAAATGAGACAATTGAGGTCTAAATTAACAGGTGCACCCTCAGTTGCAAATTTAAAGTAGTAATAGTAATTTTTTTTAAAAAAAAAATAAAAAATAAAAAAAAAAAAAAAAAAAAAAAAAAAAGAAAGAAATATCGACGCCAGCTGAGGTTAATAGTTGAGATATTATAGTGGCTAAATTGACTCCTGTTGGACCTTAAAAGCTCCGAAGTCGTAAGTGAAGAGTCTTTTTTACATTTAAAGCTTAAGTAAGAGGTAGGGCAGTTAAATTACTTCTATGGCATAGATCATAAACAAGAGCACTACTTTTTTTTCTTTTAAATTGCTTGAAAATAAATTGCATAAACTGAGTTCAAAGGTGATAAAAATCTTAACTAAGAATACATTTTTTTTTAAAAAATCAAAACAGTCAATAATAAAAACGTATTTTTATTAAGTAGGATGGAATTATCATTATAATTTATCAACACAACCCAATTAATCTCTTAATAACATAAGTCGTATTTAGAAAACACAAAAGGAAGGCGTTAAACCATAATTTTCATTAAATTGGATTTGATATCATATTGAATTGAGAAATATGTTTTCTTTAAAAAAGAGAATGTGTTTAAGCATATTATTTTGTAAAAAATACAGCTAAATAGGTTTATCACAATATATCAACAGGGTAAAGGGGGAACTGTTAATTTGAAGCATCACATATACAAAAGAAATAAGTGTCACGAATCTGGAAAATAATAATGACTAGCTGAACCAATCAAAATACATGTTGATATTTCTATCAAACGGATATGTCAACTACATGCCTGTAATCGAACTATATTACTAGAAGGATCGGTACCACATTGATAAGTAAAAATAAATGTTGAAACACACATACAACAATGCAATTTAATTTTTTCCCATTTGCTACTAATTTATTCATTCTACCTTCTTTTCTAATTTGATGAGAAACGGAGAGATTTTTCCAAAATTTTATGTCTATGGTTACTAAGGCAACACTATTTCAAGATACTTTCAATCATTTATGTTAATATGGGAAACTACACAACAATATTGTATTGAGGCTAAAAAATATCATTATATTGGAAACATACTTTTGGAAACAAATATGACCAGAAGGAAAATTAATTTGAGAATATTAAGCTTGACTGAAAAAAGTTAATCTAAATACATATATAAAAGGGAAAGGATAAACAAATGAAAAAGCACCGTATGCTTATAACGCGTTGGAAAAAATTCAGATCATTTGCCCTGAAAAAACTACTGATCACTGAAACATTGTCTGGTTCCCACACTTGATAATTGGCAGTCCCGGCAAGCTGTATCATTAACTGCGTAACACCTCCATATTGTTAAGTGCCTCCAGACAGCCAGATGGGGGACTTTTCCCCTAGGCGGGTCATCTGGTCCTAAGTTGAGTCCAGTTAAAGAACTACATTTGCGTTTCTCGCCGTTCTTAAGAGAAAAAATCGTATCTTAAAAGGGGAAGAGTGTCTAACCCTTCGGATGCAAATCTTTATTTATTTATTTCATTTTGAAGGTTCACTACGAGGGTGGATCATTAACAGACGTTTCCACGGTCGACTGGAAACCATTGAAATTTTTTTCTAAACAGCTATCTTGTAACATGGAGCTCAAGTGCACGAATGTGAAAATGAGAGGCGGAACTTTGACAGAAAATAAAAGGCGGGATTTTTGGAAAAAATGGAGAGAGTCATTTTTAGAGAGATCCGTGTGATTCGGGCTTCTGAGTTAAGATCCACCCGATTAAGATCGGTGGATTCCTTGAGCTACCCCTGATGCGTTAATAGCCTGTTAGCTTTTCGTGTGAGGTGGTTTCTCCGAAATTAAGCGAGGAACTATTTATGTGTAACTGTCAACTGTGATGTAAACATTATCAGTCATATTAACCTAGATGAGAACGAATTGTTTTTAAATATATAATGTTGTATATAAAGAAATTGTCTTTAATCATTACCTTCTTATTAGATCGAACGGGATCAAGTCATTACAACGTATTTCCTCTTCTCCCGTCAATTCGTTTTAACATCCCGTATCTTCACTATCATGAATATACCTCCTTGTAGCCTCAGTTAATAATATTTTTTTTCTCTTGTATGATGCATTAGAATATAATTCAGGATCTGCTATGACGCGCATAGTCCCCCTCATCTAGTTTCAAGTCCTTTCTTTTTATAATTGGAGGTAATCTAGATTTAAGATTCCATTAAAGCGGTTGAGACGTTGAAAAGACTTTGAATAATGATTTGAAACACTGTTTAAAGTAGTGGAAAACTTGTAAATGTTTTATTTTATCTCATACTCTGCTAATTAATGAGGATGAATGTGTGACCTCGCGTATAAGTATGCACTTGTTGGAGCTTTACAGGATATATCATTAGATCTAGAGCTATCCAATTTGGCTGAGACATACTCTTTTAGATAAAAATTGTCAGATCAAAGCAATTTTTTTAATTTTAAGTAATTAAAAATTAAGCTAAATTTTTGTGTTTTTCAGAAGCAACTCCTGGAAATATTATAGAACAAAGACTATTTTCTCTAAAAAGTTAATGTACTTTCAATGACGCCAATTTAATAGTTGCGTAATTTTTTGTTGAGTTTTTGCAATTTTTTAAAATTATTATTTTTGCTTAATTCTGAACAATAGGTTTTATTTTTGCAGTGAAATTCAAATTATTTCCATTATTTAAACAAATATCAATCGAATTTTTTTCCTGCATTATTCAAAGTTATGAAATGGGTAATCTATAAGAATGGAAATAATATATTATATTATTACCGTTATAGTTGTAGTATTATGGTATATCTATAATAACGGTCTATAATATAGTAATATCTATAAATTATTGTACAAAACGGCAATTTTATTAAATGGCAATTCTTGATTAATTAAAATTGTAATCGGAGTTTTTAAAAAAATAGCTCCTAGATGCATATTCCTACCCCCAAAGTTTATATTATATTATATATATATATATATATATATATATATATATATATATATATATATATACACGCAAAATATTTAGTAGCTGTAGATCCAATGGTTTTGTCCGTGCTGCCCCAGCACATACATATTGTAATGACTTGATCCTGGTCGATCAAATAAACGGGTAGCGTTTAAACACAAATATTTTATTTACAGCTTTATACAATAAAAAAACAACACGTCCTCTACGTTAATATGCTGGGAAAAATTTACATCTTGGGTAATAGCTCCACGACTATCACAAGGGAAACTAACAGGTTGTTAGCGGCTAATAGCGGATCCAGCTAATGCAGCAGCTCAAGAGATCTACGGATTACTTCCAGTAGATCTTTAATCAATAAACTCGGGATCCTGTGGCATCTCTTCAACTGTCCAGCTCTTCAGTTCAGCTCACAGCCCCTCAGTTCAGCCTACAGTTCACCTGTCAGCTCACAGCTCGTCTCGTCTCGTCCAGTCCCTGGTCGTTTCATTTCGTCTCCTCGTCGTCTCTTCCTTTCCAAAACCTTCCATTTTAACCTCGGTCAAACTCCGCCTCTCAGGTTCACATTGGTGCACTGGAGACGCCGATTATCCAATAATTCTTCAGAAATATTCCCAAAGGTCAGCAGTTAACCTTCTGAATACTTTCTGCTCATTCCCTTCTTAGCAGACTCTTCACAGTAGGAAAATATTTACATCTGCAGATTTTAGCACTTCTTTTTTAAAAGGGCCCCAAACACATATGTGGTCCATTATCTGAACTTTATTCCAGTTCGGGTAGTCCCATAGTAGAAATAGTTACGTCTGGTGTTTTGACACGGTGCCCTTCTTCAAAGGGCCGTAAACCGCATGGGTGGTCTATTATCTAGATTCTATTCAAGTCCAGAGTGTAACATCAAGCTTTACGACTTCTTTACAATATACATACATGCGCTTTTGTAATCAGTAAAAATAAAGACCATTTGCTTAATGATGCATATCTTCGATCACTCAAAATAATCAGACTAGTATGACTTAGTCCATTTCTATACCAAGTAAAGAATTATCCTAAATAGTATCAGCCTTTTCACGAACTGTGTGTGCAATGGAAACCTAACCATCCATATTAAACCCTTCACAGCCCCTCTCCCATTATTAACCAATATCATGGCTAATATTAAACATTTCATGGACCATTCATTTCTCTTTAGAATTTTTCCCAATTCTTTAAAAATATTATTAATAATAATAAAGTAGTATTTAAAGAAACTTATTTTATTTTGATGAACTTTATGTTTATTCTTAAATTTCAAGGGTGGGAAATATATTTCTTATAAAAACATGCGCAATCATGAAGAAAATTAAATTTAAAGGTGTTTTTTTTTTCATGAGAAGATGAGAATCACTCAACAATATACAAAAATATGCCACTCTCTGCACGCGTGTAGTCCGTCTTCTTTTCTTGACCCTGGTGCAACATTTCCTACATCGTCAGTAGTGGGAAACCCTCTTTGATATACGATTTCCCATACTGCATAAGCAGACATCATCTGGAACTGCACAATTCTTTGCTTGGAAGCTAACAAGGCGTTCTTTTTCTTTTCTGTATTAAAATTTTTAATTAATTTATTGATTTTTTGAAGAATATATGCCTATTATCTGACACTGTGGAAGTTGTAAGGAATTTTCCCAATGCCCACGAAAGGATTAAGTTGGGGCCAGACCTGTTACGAATAATCGAACACACACCACACACACACACACACATACACACACAACCAATAATCCGATACGAATAATCGATGAAAAAATTATTTCTTAAAAAATATATTTAGTATAATAAATTCTAAATATATTTTTAGTATAATAAATTCTAATATATTTTAGTATAATAAATTCTAAATACTCTTTACATTTTGTAAAATTAAAAGACTTTATTGAAATATGTCATTTTAACATTTCAATATTAAACACGAAGGTAAATTCCGTGAAGGGCTTTATCAGTTTTATTGCTTATATTGAAAAGACAATAGCTTATATTGAAAGACATTCCGGACAATTAAATGCGATATAAAAGAGTAGAAGTAATAACTACATAACGATAAATCAACTATGAAAACGGAAATAATAGGTTTTTTTATGATTTCAAGAGAGTACTCGAATAAGAGTAAGAGAGCTCGAATAAAATTATAAGAAGATGCTTATTCACAAAATAAGTGCATTAATAAGATCGGTGAAATTTACCTGGAACGTTACGCTGACAACATTAAACAAAGAAAAATTCATTCGCTAGTTCTTCAAACACAATTCATATGCTTTACCAAATAAAAGCACATTTGATATTCATGCAGATGGATATTTTTATAATGAAAAAATAGTGTTTAAATTTTGGAGAATTTTTTTTTGTTTGTGCTTAAAACTCAACAATTTATGTTCATATTTAACTGCAGGAGTGTTCTCTCCTAATTTTCCATACATAAGCCTTAATAAAGGGAATATCACTCTCCTAACTGGTTGTATGACAGATGCGTACAATCGGAAAGCGTACAGGTCGTAAAAGTCCAATAAATCATGCGTAGCTCTTTGAAAAAAAGGGGGAAGGGAGTAATTAGTCTCGGTTTGTTAAAACATATATTTTTTGTTGGCAAGAGTATTTGGCGTGGAAAAGTATTGGCCTTTTAACTCAATTTTGAGGCTGAAACACAAAGAAAAAACTTTTGTATTTGTGTGCATGTAATGGCTCTGTACAGAAAAAAATAGTATGTACCAGAAAAAAATAGATTTTTTTTTGTTTTGAAATTTTAATTAGTGAAAAATTAAAAGAAATATTGACCTTTTTCCATGATACCTTTCTAAAATTTTACAAAAAAAAAATAATTTTTACAACATTTTAAAATTTAAAAAATGTAAGGATATCAAATTTTTTACCGTATTATTTTTTTCATACTTAATATGTACATCAAAATTTAAAGTTTAAGAACGTTTTGTGGTGGGGGCAATTGAAATTTTCATCAATCATAGCTTACTAACAGGATGGCCAAAGGTGGAAAGTATAA
>JAOUZG010033182.1:2229084-2250584 GCA_026289955.1 Argiope argentata
ATATGCAAACAAGTGTGTGTAATGTTATTTTAAAATTTAAATTAAACCCCAATTAATTCCCAAATATTTATCTTAATTTAGCTCAAAGTAACTTCATTCTAAAATATTTTCTTAAGCCGACAGGTTCCCACAAACCGAGTGAAGGGATAAAATACCGTTCAATTAAGCACACTCTTTTAAAAGATCCGTATTATTCATTTACTTGATTTCACGTTGATTAAAACGTGTTACAAATTTCTATTAACCCTTTGCACTCCGAGAAATAATTAGATACAAAATTATTCTCCTAATGCAAAGATTTGTTTATTGATATGAAAAATAAATATACATAATTCTTTTAAGTCGAATTTCTTTGAAAAATTAATCTACATCTCTTAACCATTATGTAGACGTTTTTAACAATTAAATTTGAAAAATAAATAAATGAAACGTCAAAAGGACGCACAGTCTTGAATGGTGCCACAGACGCACCATAGGTGTGCGAAGGGTTAAAGTCTCACTGTCTATATTCACAGGGATAAAATTTTCATTTTCCTCTATTTTCGTTTTGTATAGTTCTGTGTTGTGCTCATCGCTTCTGCGAGTACATAATGCGTGACTTTCAAGATCTAATAAAGCGAAATTAAAAAAAATCAAAAGTCTGTCCTCTGTCTTCTAAATTGCATTCTGCTTCAAACAAAAATTATATTATATATATCTATATGTACATTGACGAGCCAAAAAATATTGGTACACCTGCTTAATATCGTGTAAGGCCCACGCGAACACGAAAAAATGCAGCGAAACGACGTGGAATGAACTCAACTGTTGATTTTTTTTCTATATTCTCGAGGCGAACACACAGCAGCACACTACAACAAACAGTAGCCACAAGTAGAAATAGACCACAGCACATAAAGCGGCCAGACAGAATCCAGCAGGTCAGGGGGTTCTCAGAGTTTCGCTCTACGGTCTACTACAAACGGCTGAAGTTCATACTGTGTCCACGCTTTAATTGGCGACTCTCTACCACACCACTTATTACTCCGCTCACTATACAACACTGTTTACACAGTAGAAGCAGGATTCGGCACGGAGCAGTTCAGCACTCATTTGAAGCATACACAACGTTGGCACTCCATCGTTGTTTTGCTATCCTCTCGAAGATTCGATTCTTGTCTTCTACTCCAATTCCGCCTCAGGTTCAATCCAATATATAGCTTGAGACTGCTGGCCTTTTATTGGCTGAGAGGCGTGCCGAGATCCTTCTGGGCCAATCAGGGCGCATCTCGGTTTCTATTGTACGGATCTTTAAAATTCCCGAAGTTTCCAATAACATTCATTTTGCCATCAAAATTGCCAAATTCGTTGCCAAATGATTGCCAAGTTTTTCGCCAAATTCTCAGATTACTTAAGCAGCACCCGCTCAGCATGCAACAAGGCTGATATTAAAACGTTCTAAGAATGACACTATTCATGCTGTGAAGCAAAACTACAGATTAGTAGCAATATTTTTGGTGCAGATTAATCATGGGTGATTTTTGTCAATAAAGCACATCAAACCAAATTAAACCTTGATGTTCGATGACTTAAAAAGGGGACGAAAGTTTTTGGTTTCTGGCTGCTAAAATTTCCTTTTAAAGTGGAGATCTTTCCATTCTCTTAAGTCACAATCTAAAAATTTATTTGAATATGAAAAGTGCCACCCATCAAGTACAAAAATAAAAGGTAATATTTAATGAAGCGTCCGGAAAGATAGTTAAAAGAATGAAAATGGAAACTTGGTATTCAATAGATATATATGAGAGATAGATGAGGATTTGGGATCAATTTTTAATTAAAAAAAGGATTTCAAATATCAAAAATAAAAGGTAAAGAGAAAGGAAGAGAGAAAGAGGGGTCTTTCTACTGAACGAAGAAAAATAGATTGCTCACTCGTTCTGGCAAATTTTTTTTTAATAATCTCAAAACTCATCTTAAAATCTAGGAAATTAAAATTAAAATATATATATTTTTTCCAAATCTTTTTTTAATCGAAAGATGAAGAAGCATCCAGCAAAAATGCGAAATCATTGGAGGGGGAAGGCAATCCATACCCGTCAAGTACAAAAAAAGCAAACAAACATTCCCTCACCCCCCCCCCCTCTTTTCGGAATTAAAGCCAATCTCCAATCAGGGCCCCTCAAGCCCACTTCCTTCCTCGGATAATTGAATGCGGACACCCATTTGGAGATCCTTTGGCAGATTAATTACGATATTTACCCTCCCCGGGGAATCTGGCACGGGAGGGGGGCGAGGCTGCGGAACGAATGCGGTTGACAAGTGACGCCGGCCCCTGTCCTCCTCCGGAACAAAAGGGGCGCCCGCTTAATTAGAATGGCATCGACAGCAGCAGATGGCACGGGGCGGTTCACTGCAGATGCGGACGCCCCGGTAAAGGTAAAAGGTACGTGAACGAATTTGTTTCGAGGGTGGAAAGGCTGGGCTTAAGAGGGTATCGAGGCGATTTCGGGAGATTCTTGAGTTAACCACTTACCAGTCTTGAACTGGGCCATTTTTTAATTCCTGTGCATGCGCTTTTAGGATCACTAACGTGTGCGTCACATGAAATATAGATGCGTTGAGAAGATATTTTGAAAAGTATGGTGATGGTTTAAATCCAGATTTTAGATTTAAGTTCTGTTTATATGCTATTAGAAAGAGATGAAAGATTCGGTCTCAGTTTTTAGAAGATATTTTATATATTTCCAAGATATGGCCATTTATTAGAATGCTAGATGAGAAGCCGTTTAAATAGACTGTTATCCAGTTAATAGTGTCTCAGATCTGATTATCACAAATTAGTTAACAAATGTTATAGTAAACAATCTCATGGAAGCATAATGTTTAATAAATAAATAAATATATGTTTTGTATACATTTTAGATGTAAGTGTATAATAAAATCAGAAATTTTCTTCCCTTGTAATAGGATCTTCGCTGTTTAAAGGGTTCACGAATATGCCAATCAAAACTGATCTCTGGATTCGAACGGTAAAAAATAATAGTGATCCGCTAAAGAAAAGAAATGCAATGCCAAATACAAAACAAAGAGATACTGAAAGGAAATATTAATAATAATCTTCAATTTGATCTGTTAAGGAAGAATATGATGATTTAGCATAAGTAGCATATATTCGTGCTTAGTTAACTTACATATCTATAAATCAATTCCTTTAAACATTAAAATAAAATAGACGATGAGTTACTTGATGCCCAAACAGAAGTTGAATTTATGCATACGATAACGATGTAGATAAAAGGCGTAGGGAAATTTTTAAACTTCACCTAGCATTACATACTTCCGTGGTCAGTCATATATACTGACCGAGTGCAAAAGGGTGTGGATTACAGAGAAATTTATAAAATAAATAAATAAATAAAAGGCATGGATCTAAGCCCGTAATTTTTTTCAAATTGAAAAGTTTCTGAATGTTTGTTAATTCAAGAACTTAAAAAAAACTTGTGATACTCACGAAAAATGTAGCTTTAAATTTAGTCAGTGAAAATACAATTGATCCTCCTGGGAAACATTGAATTTGAAATAAAATGAAGTGAATGTATCTGAAGCTTATAATGCGCATATCTATAACAACTAAAAGAGATATTTTTTAAAGTTAAAAGTCAGAAACTTTTGTATGCTAAAGTTGGTAGTTTGCAAAAGGCTGCTATCAATATTGGAACCTCTGCTAATATACATATAAGGAACCAGAATTTAAAATTTATACAAGACAATTTCAATATTCTTAAAAGTTTTAAGTCGTGTATAGCGTCATTCACAGTAATGTCATTCATCATATTTTCTATATACTGTCAATTTCAATCTCGAACTATGGCATAGTGAAATAATATGCCGTTGCGCGTTGTATCATTATCTACAGTTAAAATCTAAATTATCTTCCAATGCAGAATATAAATATTAGAGGATAATCTGGCTTTGAATATTAATGTATAATATCCTCCTAAACTTCAAATTATAATCAAAGAGGGGTAGTACTTAACTAATGTCCTTTTAGCACTGCATAAGTACTATGTTTTTCTACTACGTAATAGGCATGTTTGTGCTTAAGTTCACTAAAGAATAGTGAAGAAGGTCGACTATGCATTTTTGGACTTTTCTGTTTTTTAACTTTAGATCTAAAATTTGAAATAGATTTATAATTTCTTTTTGGCGATATCATCTGAAATATAATTTATTTATATGATTGTATATTTGAATCATAATGATAACATAAACAAATAAAAACAAACGGGCAGTGTAAATAAATGAATATTTGGCACGATTTTGCAATTTTAATATTAAGATCATAAATTAAAATCAATAATGCATTGATTGAATTTTAAAATTATTGCATTCATATGCAAAGAAATAGACAAACCGAAAGACAGTCAGTCAATCAATAGATTGAGGATTTGATACAAATTCTTGCACTGCTTTATAATTCTAGAAATAACACATTCTGAACTGTATACATCTAGATTTTATTTTATTTTATTTTATAATCCACAAAGACCCACCCTTCCCAAATAAGTGTATAACTCTAATATAAAATGGTTGGAAGCAATTACAATCACTGTTCCAAAAGGAACAATAATTAAAATACAAAGAATCAAAACTCGTAGTGTTTGTTTCAGAATCCCGAGACTACAATTTTTCGACGACCTCGCTATGGAAAAGAAGAGGGAGGAGGCGCCATTTACAGAATTCTTCGTCATTCTTTGACCTTGATTTCTGCCCTTTAGATACTTTTTCGATCAGTATTTTTTCTATACATATACGAGTGTTATGTAATTTATGATGGTATTTATTTTATGGTATTTTTTTTAAAACTCTAAACTGCTTGTCAAAAAGGGTTATTAAAAGGACAATAAAGCTTTTAAGAAAGGCACGAAGAATATTTTATGCAATATCATTAAATGTGGCAGAGATTATTTACTGTTTTTAATTTCAAAAAGTTATAAAGAATTCAATAATAATAAAAGTGTTTTAAGATAAAAATTATTTTGTAAAAAAAAAGTAAACTTCCGAATTTTAAGAACATAAATCGTTCATTGATTCATCATAATTTAATATCTAAGATCCTCAGTAAAAAAAATATGATGTATTTTATTGTGAATTAGTATCTTTTTCCGGCAATGTTAGGCGTTATCCGTAGTTTTTATACCTCCGAAGTCTGTAAATTATCCAAGTTCCTCTTATTGTAAAATGTACGCATTTCCTATTTTAAATGAACAAATGCATCTTGACAAATGCTACAATTCCAAATAGTGTTCAAGAATGAACCATAAATTTCCTAGCAACTTAGTTATATTACATTGTTTTTTTTAATAAAGCTGACGATTATCTCATTTCTGACTTCATGATCAACCTTATTTCTCTTAATTAAAAAAGGAAAATAATTCAATTTCGATATACACATAAAAAAATAATCTTTGTTTTTTAAAATATAATTTCCATCTGCTTTTATTTAATTGTAATATGCATTGTCATTATAATTGGAGACATAATCTTTGAAGTATTTGAACCGGTTTGCCTTTTTAAAAAACTGAATCAGACTTATCGAGATCTATAATAAATAGATGCAGGATCCAAACAGAATTAACTAAAAAAAACCTGTAAAATACCCAGATATCAATGCTCATTTGAGAAAAAAGATGCATTTTCAGATCTAAATCAAAAGCCTATAAGTGAAATAAAGAGATATTCATACATAATTAAGTAACGTGTGCTAAAAATGACTCGAATATATACAATATTCTATAAGGGCATTGCAATGGGCAAGTTAAAATTTCACAGAATAAATGAGAATTGACCATCGAAAAAAACAAAACGCTTTTGCGCAAGACTTTTAGAATAACAAAACATAGTAACATTCTACCGATTAACAAAAGCATTTTTTAAAGTAGTAAAATAGTTACAATTTATACTAAAAAACTATATTAAGAAATTCAAAATCTCAAGTATTACACTCAGAAAAACATCTCTGAAACGCAATTATCTATTGAGGGGAAAAAAGAAGGAAATATGAGCTAAGTCTTTAAAAACGCATTATATAAATTGACACCTATTAAGAAGTAATATAAAATACAAAGAACAAACACAGTATTAAAAATTCGATAAGAATGAATTAAATTTTTACCTTTTTGAAAGATAAGCAGGAAGTTTATGTTCTAGATTGTGAGTTCAATTTGAATTATTTAAATCTATCTATCCTTAACGATCGTTGCAAATATGAGAGCGTTCGACATTTCAAGAGTTTCCATCTTTGCAATTATGAGAACATATACTCAATTCGAATGTTATCTGAGCTCGTGCCGTCAATATGATGAGCCAGGTGGCTCGAGGGGCGTTCCCCAGAAATTCTAAAGCTAAATATTCTCAATTTCTGAAGACGTATTAACAAAGAGTATGTAGAATTAACAACTCACTTTCCATGTTTAGTTTTCATGTAATGTTTACTGCTTTCATGAACTTATGAAAGTAAGTAGCGGCTTGCTAATTCACTAAAAAGTCGGTTAAAACAAGTTTATATATATATATATATATATGAAGACAATTTCTGCTTAGATCAGCAAAGAAATTTTTTTTATTTTAGTTACTTTTTCTTAAATAATTACAATTAATATAAATAATTTATCATAAAATGATTGATTTTCACTAGGATCCAACTCGCCACCTTCACTTACACGTGAGAAATACTGAAATCCCCCCTTTTTACGGCTTGAGCTGCTTCCTGTCGATTCTAATTTTCATTATAAACGGCTTAAACTCCATTTAAAGTATTAAAAATTAATTCAACTTAATTATTGAATTAATATTTGAAAAAACTGTATTAACATCAGGTGTCATCCATTACAAGTATTAAAAAAAGGCATTTGAACCTGAGTGGATGAATAAAAAGTACTTTATTAACGATTGAAAATTTGAACTATATATATATATATATATATATAATGAATGTGAGCTAATAGTAGGAAGAATTGAAAAACGTGATTAAAATGGCTCATCAACGTGTTGATAAATAAAAAAAAATATTGAAATTGAAATTAAATTGACTAGCTTATTAAAAGGAATGTCCGAGGATGGTTATATTTAACAATTCATTTTATCCATATTAGGAACGAACTTTGTTAAAATGTGTTAAAAATAAATAAATGCATGAAATAAAATGAAAGTGGTAATAAAAAAATGGCCGACTAATATAATTTTTAATAAATAATATTTGGAAGATTCTAAACTAATGTAATGAATGAAGCTTAGAATGATTTTTTAATGTAATATTTTGTTTTATTTATAGTAAATCTAATAGATAAAAAATTTCTAAACCTACTATTATTTTAAAATATGCTTCAAGCCAGACGGATCTTAATTTACTAATCACTTATCCTGATCGTTTTTTTTTCTCAATTTTTTTGGCTGGTGTACCATGACATGAAATTAAATAATTCTGAATATGATCTATAATAAAAAATAATGAACACAGTGGGATATAATATTTGAATTCTATTTAGTGCTATCCTATGTTTAAAAGCAGTTTTCTGCAAAAGAACTCTTCTGCTATTCGTTTCCATCTCACTAAAAAGTAAGGAGTGAGACGCGGAACGATAAATGCATTTCCGGTATTCACCTTTGACCTTGCGTTTCTCTCATTAGTCATTTTTTAGTTCAGTTTTTTTTTCACGTGTATGAGAAAGTTGTGTCATTTCTGACAGCATTTTCTTTTGACTCGAAATTCCATAGTGATACGTGTAGCAAAAAGTGACAAAAACCTTCAGGAATGGTACGAAGAAAATTTTACATAATACCATTTAATATTGTAACCAAGCAGCGAAATTAAAATATTCCTGAAAAAATTCAATAGCATATAAAAAAGAAACATTTTAACATAAAAGAAGATGATTATTATTATTTACTCTAAAATTAATTACCAAATTTTAAGAACAGAAATTTTTTATTTATTCTTCATAATTTAATGTTTATACCCCTTACATTACATAAAAATTGCTCTTAAATATTTTGCTGTGCATGAGTACCTTTTCCCCTCTATATTACTTACTATATATATCTGTAATGTTAACATCTCATTAGTATCGAGTCATCATTGTTGAACGTATACTTCACCTCCTTACATCTTTTCTCTCACCCCTATTTTGTATAATTAAACTCATCCTAACGCATGCGCAAAAGCGTGAAGGGTTTTACAATCCGCTGCCAAACAGTATATAGTTATAAGATGCAATGAAAATGATATTATTCAGTTTAATGGTGATCCGGTCGCTCGTCAGTTTCTTCATACTGCAGACTTCGCTCGTTCTTGAAATATAACGGCGAGACAGTCCTAAATATGTTAGTAACATTAATATACAAGTTTGCTAGAACTACAACTTTTTTAAAGCTTTTTTTAAAATGTTTCTTTAAATCTCGACAGGCTTGTAACATTCGAAGCAATTACTATCGTTTAAGTTCATAAATTTATTATGTGGAGTTTTTAATTACTGAAATAACGGTGTACTAACAAATTCTGCAAAAAGTATTTTTAGTTTAATCAAAATTCATAATCGGAATTTCGCATTTAAAGCTGCTGGGATTACATAACAGTGTTCACAAGAGAAGAAAAAAAAAGCAAGAAGTTGAAATTGGAAACACAGCCACAACTTTTATGCTTTCAAAATTCTAGGGTTTTTTTTAATGCGGTAGTATTTTGTGATTTTTTTTTGGTACTGACCGTTGCAAAGGTTTTATTTCAGGTAGTGAAACTCCAGCTATTAGATTTTATGAGATGTGGAAAAAAATTAAAGTTTCGCATAGTTTATTAACTAAAATTAAAGTTTTTCCTTGTTTAAGGATTAAGTGGCATGAAAATAATTTATTTAAAGTTCAGAATTAATTTTAAATTTAACACATATATTTATATCTAATGACCCTGGTGAAAAGTTTTATTTACAAATGAAAAAAAAAACATTTGATTTACTTCTTTATCCAATGAACAAACAAGATTATACCAAGTCGACTTTAAACTCCTTCGAGTTAAATAGATTCAATTTGTTATAGAAACATTTTAGGTTTTCCATATATTTTATAATAAAAAGGATGTCAATTATGCGTTAAAAATTATTCCTGGTATTATCTTTTTCTAAAACATTTAATTCTAGAATATAGTATCAAACTTATAGCCATTGGACCACGTGTGCCCAAAAACGTTACTGTATGTAAAAAAATTTATTAAAAATGCTTGCTACACGTGAAGGTCTATTTTCTGTTTAAGAGTTTCTGTGTTAAATTCTTTATTCTTTTAAGGATACTATATGATCTTTCTGCAAATACATTAATAACAGAAAAAAGACAGAAAAATTGTTTTTCAAGAATTTGTTTTAAGAACTTCTGAGGGAAATTCTAAATTCGTTTCTCAAGTGCATACGCAAACTATTTGCAGTTAATGCATTTTTCATTAACCCCTTAACCGGTTTATTTTCCTTACTATCTAATAAGATGACACCTTCTATTTTGGGAATATTTTCTTATTTTGATTCAAATGGAAATTCATAGAATACTTGGCTTATCTACTTATTCGAAGTCATTTTACTATTGAATTATAATCGTTATGAACGGTTTATTTTTTGTATACAACTATCAAAACTCGATAAACCGATGCACGTATGGCGTGCAGGCAAACCGGTTAAGGGGTTAAACTGTTTCGGTTAGTCATTCTAATCAGTTCGTACTAGTAAAAATTTTTCAAATTTGGTTATCTTTCATGTTAAGTAACTTAAACAAAATTTCAAACATTTTATCAGATTTGGAATATTTTTCTTTCTTTGTGTACTGTTCATGTATTAGAGAATAAATTTTCCCCAAGGATTTATCTCGTAGTATAATGACTTTTATGTTGTCAATGTGTTCAATAATCTGTTCTTTCTCTTATTTTTTCGTATTTTACAATTCTTGTTCCAATCAATAAAATCATCAACAAAAGAGTTTAATTAATGAAATATATTAATATTTTTAAGCACATATTTGCAATTGATAAGTAGAAGGCACATATTTTTGACATCCGGTATATAATATCCTCTAATTTTTCCAACTCTTGATTTTTTGCTTTGAAAAAATATATTTATCTGCAAATCTAGATTAACTGGAATAAACATAAGAAAGTTTTCACTTTTGGACCAGGGAAAATAATTTTTTCATTTGTTAAATGTAGCAATATATGTCCATTAATATAATTTGCAATTTTGATTTTAGTAATCTTAGCAGTTCCTTAAGCTAACATTAGTTGCGTAATATTAGATTCTTCAAAGTTTGTCATTTACGTTTAGACTTATGCCTTGCATGGGTCTTAAAATATTTCAGATTCATTATCATAATTAACCTTAGATATTATTTCAAATTCTACTTCGTTATTTGTAGTTTACTTATTTCTAATCTATCTGTATCCATAGCCAATAGAAAAGTTTATTATTCACAATCTTTAATTCTACTTGTGGAAATCGAAATTATTTATTAACCTAGCATTGATCTGAAACATTGCCAAAACTATTACACCGTCAATTAAACAGACATGATAGAAGCTTGCACTAAAAAAAATCTGAGCCTCATAAAGTAACGCTGTCAAATATAAACAAACACAGAGAAGTAAAATAAGTTTGATTAAATAAATAATAATATAAATATGTTCAAAAATTGCTTGAAATATTAAAAATATTGTAGAATCTATACATAGTATAAAATGAAGTCATCTGAAAGCGTCTGTGTGTTTGAACTACAAAAACTCGAGAATAATAATGAATATTGGTGATATTTATACCATTTTGTAGAGCATTTATTAGGGAAGGTTTTGGTACATTGAAATCATATCAAAATAAAAGAGACTTAAAATTGCGATTTTAACTTAGCACTTATCTGCACATTCTCTAAAACCTCAAACTGAGCATTCACAAATAGCAAGAGCTGTGGTATGCACATATACGATACATTTCTTTAATTGAGTATGATCTTAAACAGCGGTTCAAATCTCATTATGGTCAAAAGAAGGAAATCTAATCTTGGCGGGAACATATTAAATGCCAAAAATCTTCGTTTGTTCCGAGATAAGGAAAATGAAGAGGAAAGAAACGCTCGGTTAGCGATTATCAGAGAAATAATGACCGCACTTAGGGAGGAAGAATCATTTAATGAGCTTTAAATCGTAATTCGACTGAATTGAGAGGGCAAAATAAATCCCTGAGGACCCGGAAAAAGGTCGTTTCGAGCGCGTGATTATATGAAATGAAATAAATAGGAAATGTGATATTTTTTTAAAACAATAAAAGCGAGACAAAGTGTTTCAGATTGCTTGCATTACTAAAAAAGACTCATTCAATGAAGTAGTTAAAATGAATAAAAATATAATTTAACTTGCACGAGCACGCAGTGCTTGGCCGTTCAAGAAATCGCGTTCTGACATGATACATTGATATATGCACGGCAGATTTCATTTTAATCTTTTTTTGAATATTGAATGATATAATATCGCTCTATATTGTATAATATCTTTCAACAATTTTTGCTGTTTGAATTAGGCAGTTGCCTAGTAGGAAATCGATTACTGTATCTATAAAAACTTCGAAACCTAAGATCTATAAATTTGATCGATAGAATAACTTGCACAATATACTTAAGTAACAAAAATTGCTTAATATGACAAATGGAATCCTCAAATATTATTGTAGTAGTGACATATGCTCCTTCGAGCTGTTTTGCTGTAAACAAAAAGACAATTGTCGCCACTTAAAAGCCTACGTGAAAAACTGAATGGCAAAATCGGAAGTTCGCATACGTGACAACTAAAAGTAACTAATGACAACTAATTTTTATGAGCTGACTCCACACGCGTTTCAACTCAAAAGTCAATATTAAACTACATTACCGCGACACATGGTGGGCAGTGCGTGATTCTCCCTCTATTTTTGAGCAAGTTGGCAGATCACCACTAATAACATTCGGCGCATGCTAACGAAAGGCAGGAGAAGGGGGAGGAGAGGGGGGAGGAGAGAGAAAAATAAAATAAAAAGAGATAGAAAGATGGGCAAACAAATCATATCCATCCGCAAGATAATGAAAGCTGATGACTCGTGTGATTTCAAGCTTCACAGATAGTAAATTCCCCTCCCTGAGAACACCCCTGCGGTGATTTAGGTTGGGAGGTGGGGAAGGGGTTGGGGAGGACACGAAACATGCTCAATTGGTCGCGAAAGTGTGCCCTTGATTAAATTTGTACACTGTTTCGAGTCCGTCCGAGGAAAGTAAAAAGATAAAAAAAATGAAACAGAGATTGGCGACATGATACCAAGAGGGCAAAGTGCAGCGGTTGCCTGCGAATTGGATTTGCGTCGGCTCCCGGGTTTGTCGCCAGAGTCATTACCCTGGAAATGAGGCTTGTTTGCACGCCATCTCCAACCCCGTTTGTTTTGACTTGATCGAAGGGGATGGGAACTTTTTGGCTCACCTGCTAATAGGATTGGCAAAAAATATTCCCAAGTGGTATTTCAATGAACGTTTCTGTCTGTTTAAACGGGAAAAACAAAATATTATATTATTATAGCATATTATATTATATTATATATTATGTTATGTTATTATAGCAGTACCCGCACGTTGTTGCCCTTGGCATAGCATCCAAGGAGAAAAATTAGGTTTAAACTTAAGTTTAGCCTTTACTTGATATGATATAGTCATGTTAAGCAACATCAAACAACACATAAAAAT
Source organism: Argiope argentata (assembly GCA_026289955.1). NCBI lineage: Eukaryota > Metazoa > Arthropoda > Arachnida > Araneae > Araneidae > Argiope > Argiope argentata. Next base: position 2,241,847 of record JAOUZG010033182.1, read on the forward strand.
ATATGTTGAAGTTATTAAAAATAGCTACAAAACGATTCTTCATAGCACACATTCAGAAATATTTAGACTGTTACAAAGGTAAAAATATAAAATGTCCGAAGACGAAACACAGGCGATCATTTCGCTCCTCAGGAGATTTATTCTGTCTCCGTAATTTAGTTCCATGATTTAAAGAAAGACGGTTATTTCACTGATACAAAGACTCTCAGTGAAATAATTATCTCTCTGATATTCGCTAACCAAACGTTTCTTTCCTCTTATTGCCACAACAAACGAAGCTTTTTGGCATTTAATGTGTTCCCGCCAAGGTTTAATTTCCTTCTTTTGGGCATAATCAGATTTGAATAGCTGTTTAAAATCAGACGTAAACAAGGAATTGTATCGTATATGCACACATCATTTTTTGCTATTTGCATATGTGCAATTTGAGGTTTCCGCGCATGCACTGATAAGGGAAAAGTTCAAATTGCAATTATAAAATTCCTTTTTTTATTTTATCACTTAAATGTACTAAAATCTTCCCCAATAAGTGTTCTCCAAAATGCTATAAATATCATCAATATCCATTAACTATTTATCGAGTTTTTGTGGTTCAAATACACAGATGCTTTCAGGAGACTTCAATTTAAACTATGCATAGATTATATATATGTGTGTGTGTTTGTGTATGCAATAATCACATTTAATCTATTTAAATTCTAATTAATTTCTAAATATTTAGCTTAATTCAGCCTAATTCATTAACTTCATTTTAAAATATTCTCTTATGCTCTTATCCAATGCCCTCTTTTTAAAGTGACTAAATGATCGTTCCTAAAACTGTTTTTAAGCTTCTAAAAATATTTTAGAAACTGAACTTCTTTAAAATTTATGCATTCGCATTTTTTTAAATTTATTCATTTTGTGGAAGCCAAAAATTTTCTTCATGTCATCGATGCGTGAATCATTTTATTTTTATAATTTCTATTGCTTATTTATATATCAAATTTTAGCTTTCTACATCTTTAATCTAATTTTTTTATCCGCAATTTTTCATGCATACTAATTGTAAAGTTACATGATTGATTTTTAATCATGTAATTTTTTCCTATTGTTGAATATCGAATTCTAGGTCTTCGACCTTCCAAACAATGGAGACCATCACTCTGTGATGATAAAATATGATGCTAATTGCCTATTTTTATGATTTCTGGGCCCTGACAAACACGGCTAGCATTTTCTCATGGCTAATAGAACTAAAATAAAAACAAGTGATGTTATCTTGTGCGTTTCATAAAATTAGATTTACATCAACACTAAAACAAGTATTAAAATCCGAAATTTTTTCTAAATAAAGAAACACCATTTCATGTCTTCATGATTATGTCCACTAGTCTCTTATAAAGTTGTCACTTAGAATGTGTGATGTGAAACTGGTACCTTTGATTTGAGATCAAACTTTTTATATAAGTTTAATGAAAGAAAAATTAGAAAATATTTGATTTCTCGATTCATGATTTAGAACATGATTCTGTTTTTTGTCTTTATATTATTTTTTAAACTTTTTAATCATAACAACAAAAACGGTACAGACAAAAAAGTAATTATTATTGTCACAAAACGCTTAAAAAAATTAAAATTTAGAGCAATGCAATAAAAACATTTTTAAAATTTGGAAAATCAGAATTGGACAGAAATAGAATCGGTGCAAATTTCTGAAATTTAATAAGGCATAAGAGTGGTTTTTACGCGATAATAATTCACCAAAATATTTAAAAATCATTACCATTTCGATTAATTTCTAATTAATTAAAAATGTTACAAATCATCAAATATTAGAAATATTGAATATATTTTCTTTGGACGCAGTATCAAAGACAATAGCAGAGAAAATCGCTTCCATATTTAGGGAAAATATTTCTTTCAGTGAATTTCGTTCAATCTTAATGCAATTTTATACTTTTTAATATAAGTCATGCATGTAAAATCGTAGATTTTTAACTGTAATATTCACATACCTAGTGACTGCAAAGAAACGCAAACGCTTATTTAAAAAATATATATTTTTTTCTTTTTTTCCATCCTTCGAACGAAGAAGGATATACGAAATTTTTAGGAAATTCATAAAATTCTAGAAGAACAGTTATTTTAAAATTGCAGAACAGTAAACATATATTTATTGGCATCCACTTCAACTTGAAATCTTTTTTACCGTAAAACAAATGGGAAGCATATATTCGTCATATCCTTCTACTTTTCTTAAGGCTAAGCATTAAATTAACACAAATTTAATTCATGTTGAATACAATGCCTAACATGTTCTCAATATTATCTCCTACAACTTTAAAGAACATTTAGTGGCGTACCTTACATAAAAGAGCGTCCAGGGCAAATTCCAAAACTACAACCTTATTCTTTTTTTTTCTTTTCTCATACTGGCAATTGCAAAGATTGAAAGCGCAACTAAGCCTAAATAATAACATAAAAAGTATTTTAAAAAATTGCTATGATTTAAGTATTACAAATGATTTCTCACTGATCGTCACATATGGAAAGTACTTGAAGGTAAAATATATTATAAGAATATTTCAAAGAGTGTTTAAAGAGTATTTTTTTAATAAGAATTAGAAATTTCTGCTAAACTTACACATAGAATTTTTTTCCCACTCAAATTTTAATAATTTAAACAATCGCCCTTCAATCCTACCAAAAAAAAAATCGAACAGTTTCTGGTAATAAACTCTTAATTCCTTAGTGAAATACAAATAGAAAACTATTTTTATTTAATCATATTTTTTAAAAATATAACATATGTACAAATCTTTAAATTCATTGAAAAAGAGTATATGTATGAATATAATGTAAAAATTACATACATTACTTTTTGGCTCTTAGATAGTACATGAAAACTCAAAGTATTGAAATAAATCTTTTGTTACCACACATAACATAAATCAATATCTTGGTAATTAAGGTTATACCTATGACAATTAGCAAAATTATTTCATGGATGCCAGTAAATTTATCTATCAAAATATATATCTAACACTTTGTGACAAAGTTAAAACACGTCGCCTGAAGTAAAAATGCATACAACTACATAAAAACTCAGATTCAAAAATGATTAAAATTAAGATATTATTAATTTGTCTATAACAAATAAAATTGCACTTTGTTTTAATTTTAATAAAGATTTCTTATGTACACAATAAACAGTTATACATTATTTACGAAAAATGTTGAAATCTTTAAGCGTAGGAATGGCTATTAATTCACCATCCTCACTTTTATCAATGGGAAAGTGTTTATGATATCGTTAAAATCAAATTTATATTCAAAAGAGCAAAATCACAGAGCCTTTATTTTGCCGCACTGGAGCTCTAAGATTTGATAATATAGGATTTAATTAGCTAAAAGATTTTTGAAACTTTCAGTGTTAAAAATATCAGCTGAGATGCCTCACATAATTTAAAAGTTAAAAAATGAAATTTACGAACGTGTTTTGTGGAAAAGCACATTATTAATCGATTTTTGGTTTTCATATCTTCACCATCATAAATCATTATATAGGTTTTTGTTATTTATAATTTCACTTAAATATATTTTTGTTTTTAATGAAATTTATTTACAGTTTTTCACATTCAAAAGCATTAATCCAAATTCCATTAATCCATATTTAGAACACAGTTGATCTTTTCTGATTGATAGAGATTTCGTTAAAGGACAATAAAAATGACCTTTTGTACTTATTTATATATAGTATACCGCCATGGATTTGCCGCGGTGATCTGATGGTAAGATCTCGGAGCTTGAGCCGCAGCGTTTCGATCTGATTCCACCGAAGAATCGTCGTATAAGGGGGTTGATTGCACATCAAATCCATCAAGGCCAAACCTCCTCCCACTGGTGTGGTTTGGAGAGGGGATTCCAGCTCAGATGTTGTCCTCGTCATCTGAACAGTGGTTCAAATAGGAAGTCCGTCCCACAATAGCCCTTGTGGTGCTTTATGATGGGACGTTAATACATCTAAACTAAACTAAACTAAACTAAACTAACGGTTTCTTTATTGACGCCCCCAACATGAAAAGTTAGGGGTATCATACACTTTATATTAATAACTTTAAATTTAGTTTTGTAATAAGTACTTTCCATTTATTATTTTATTTAAAGATATATGCCACGGTTATATCAATCATAAACATATTTTCAAATATTCGTGATTCAGCTATCAAGAATATAGTTTCTAATAATCTGCTTCACAGTGCAGATATATGTATGATAAACGACTCTTTTCTGAAACATGTGTGATATTCCCATTGAAATATTTTGAAATTGATACAATCTCTAGTTATGTTACAATTTCTAATTATAAAGTTAGAAAGATCCCACGTGCAGTTAAGTATTGGCAACCCCATTTGACAACCGATGGTTTAAGTTAGTAAAAGTGGATCATTATACGATGGAACGTGTATCCTTTGTTGAACAATATTTAAAAAATAACGAAAGTTTGGCGGCACTGTTCGAAAATTTGGGAATTAGTCCAGTAGATTTTGATTTAACACCACTGGATTTCTTTTTATAAATTTATTTGAAGTGAAGTGTCTGAGCCAACAAGCCTACAAGCACGCATGCATTGAAGGAAATTCAACGCTGCATTAGAGAAATTCCACCACAATGGTCATGGAAAATTTCGACCAAATGCATATGTGGCAGCAAAGTTTGCCCTTTGTGTTATTCCATTCATAACCCTATCCTGTGTACTTTATGATTCATTAAAAATATAACAATTTAAAGGGAGAAAATGACGTTTTTTTTAAAATTATTTAATTCAAATTTTCCGCTATCACGTTTTTATATCGTGTAACGCTTTATTTTTACAAACCATAAACTATCAGCCATCAAATGGTTTTTTAAAATAGGGTTTCCAATACTTTATTGTACAAATGGAGGCAAATTCAGATCTTTCGTTAATTTTGGGGCACCCCTTGTTGTTTTCGCAAGAATCGAAAATTAAAGCTATTTCTTATCACATATATTTGAAAGATTAAATTTTATTTTTATTTTTTCCTTTCCATGCAAGAAATTCCGAAGTTATTTAATAAGAGTTGTTTATGATTTATCCTGTTAAACCCGTGATATGATTATAAACTCTAAGCCATTCATTAATAACCTCAAGTTTCGTATAAGCTCTTATTCCTTTGAAAAAATTTAATATTCTCTCCTTTTATTGAAACGTTTTCCTTTTTTAAAAAAATCTTGGGAGTAGGAGCTTATTAGAAACCTAATTTTACTTTAAATACAATAATTTGACTCTTTGTTTTTGCCTCCCCCCCCCCCGTGGCAACGGCTCCCAGGACACGTACCCTGTCTGACACACCCTGCTTTCGCCACGACAAATATCTTAACAAACATTTCCCGTCAGTCCTTTCAACTTTTCTGATGATGTTGATATCTTCATGGATGTAGCTCCACTCTGCTTACGCCACTGCACATATTTTAACTAACATTACTCATCAGCCCTATCTGATTTTCTGATAATTTTGATATCTGCAACGATGTAGTCCTACCCTGATTACGCCACTGCTAATATCTTAACAAATATTACCAGACAGCCATTTCAACTTTTCTGAAAATGTTGATACCTTTATCGATGTGGCTGCATCTTGGTTACGTCACTTCTGATATCTTAACAAACACAACTTTAACAAACATTACTTGTCAGTCCTTTCAGTTTTTGTGTTAATTTTAATATCTTTATCGGTCGCACCTTGGTTACACCACTGCTAATACCTTAACAAACAACTTTAACAACCATTTCCCGTCAGTCATTTCAACTTTTCTGATAATTATATCTTTATTGATGTAGTCACACCCTGATTACGCCACTGCAAATACCTCAACAAATACAACCTTAACAAGCATTTCCCTCCAACCATTTCAACCTTTCTGAATATGGTGATATCTTTATCGATGTAGCCGCACCTTGGTTACGCCACTGCAAATATCTTAACAAACACAACTTTAACAACCATTTCCCGTCAGTCCTTTCAGTTTTTTCTGATACCGTACATATCTTCATCGATGCACAATAAGGGTCTGAAATTCCTTTTCGACACCTTGTAAAGCGATCTATTTACATATTCTTGACAGGAACATAAGTATATGTGTATCGCTGTCCCATTACCATCGAAGGAAAGAATGGTCCACAAAGGATCACCGCGCATAACAGACCGCATCATTTTCCTGTGTAGAAGGAGCAATCCGCTTTAAAATGTCTTCTAGCTTTATCCGTCACAATCTCCACCAGATAAACCGCTTGAGGGGGGGGGGGAGAGATTAGGGACCAGTCGTTCAAGACTACTGGGATCAGCGCTTGTTTACTTTTACGTCAACCGAAACCTCACAATTATTCCTCTCTTTCAATGGGTCAGAGATGTTTATCGGTCTTGTACTGCAACCGGATTACGCCCCTCAGTGGAAGGGGATGCACCCTTACAGAATGGAAGGATCTACCCTCCTCGCTCCCCCCTTCAATGGGGTCGGGGAGGACTTAATCGATGTCAGGGAAGTTCATCGTGATCGGGAATTAGCCATCACCACCACAATCCGCCATTGTGCCAAATCCTTTAGAGCTAAAGTGAGAGATTTTGCGGATCGGACACGGTTTAAACCCCCCATTACAGCGGAGATTTTCCGACTGAGGGGCGTGCAAAAGGGGGTGGGTGGTGATGAAAAATTGTAAATGATCGGGGTGTAGAAAAGGTGTTGAGCGATGGTCTGGAGGATTGGTTACTGCTTGTTGTGGGTTTGCTGTGGCGGTAAAAAAATTAATATTTGCTGTATTTACAAGAATAATCTTTAAATTTAATGGATTAAAAAAAGAAACTATTCTTAGCTTTCGTTTTTAAATCCTTCTGTTATAAGATATGAAACAGAAGTTATTTTACAATCGTTAGAGAAAAAATGACTGCGAAATTTGTAGCTATTGCCTCGTTTTGTTTTATATCAGTTTGTAGATGTGTTATTACAGAAATCAAATCAGCTGAAATATTCTAACCGAAAACTTTCCGAATATTTTCTAATAAGTGTACTTGCGCATTATTAACCGCATACCCTTAGTGAATAATAATTGTGAAAGACACTAATAGCATTCGAAATTTGGCGATTTGTAATTCACAAGAAATTACTAGGATACAAATGATATACAAAAAAAGTCAACACATATTTTTGGTGTCTTTTTTTCTCAACCGATTGAAAGTATAATTTGACACGCAATAAAAATATTTCACCAATACAATTATCGCATTTGCGTATGCAAAAGTATAGACTGATATATCGGCAATCTGTAGACAGACTTAACATCAATTTGAAACATATCTACATTTTAAATACTGAATTTTATCTTCCTAACTCTTTGCTTTAAATATTGTAATCGTCAAAACATTCGGACTCGAGAATCTTCAAATTTCATAGTCAGTGCCCGACTTAGACTAATTGAGGCCCGGGGCGAAAACTTCTTTGGGGCCACTACATCAGTTATGAAAACTCGAAAAAAAAGTTCATTAAAGAAGGAAAAGAAAAATAAGCTTTCCATTTCATTTGGAGATCCACTTCTGATGTGGGCCCCCGGTGAAACTGCCCCTATGCCCTTGTAGGCTCTATTCAGAGTTCCCTGACTCCCTTCATTTCGTTTATATTTATTTATCTGTGATCCGACCTTCTATCTGCCTGTCTGTGAATACTATAACTCAAAAACGCTGTGAGCTAAACGGATAAAATTTGGTACATGAATTAACGAAGAAATTTGTAGATTTCTACCTGTGAACGTAATCCATCACAAAAAATCTGTGTATTTGAGTGTTTGATTACAAATGAATTTGGTAATTTCGAAACGCACAGAACTAGGTAGATAACATTTGGTGCATATCAAATTTAGAACTAAATCTGTAAAAGGATTAACCACCTATTTTTTAAACGGAATGATTTAAATCAATAAAATTCTGTTTTATCTTGTGACTTTAGTTCTGTATCAAATTTTAGTGTCATTCGGTCTAAAAAAATTGCCCGAAATACATATTCGGTTAATGGATTCTGTAAAAATATTAGGTTGACAACCAAATTCTCATTTCATAACTATTGTTCACGAATGCCAATCAAGGTATTTACAGCGTTACCCAAAGTTCGTGATTTTATGCAGAAAGGAGGGGGGGGATAATACCTTTATTTAGATTTTTTTAAAAAAATTTATTAGCCATATTTTCTTTGTATTTATTAGTATATTGATAATATACTAATAAATAATAATAAATTAGTATATTGGTAAATACTTATATTTGATAAACATATAATTTTATCTTTATTATTTCGTTCGAGCTGTTTTATGCCGTGAGGAGGTCGTTAGCTGCTGCAAATCTCAGTGTTACCCCCTTCCTTTTTTTTCTGTCAAATTTCTTAAATTATGTGTTTTTTATAAGTTTTAGAAAGAATTAAGAATTTCTTATTTCTTCTTAGAAATAAGTAAGAAATTTCAAGTGGAAAATCTTGACAAAAGGGAAGTACAAATAATAATAATAATAAATGCTTGTTGTATCAAACTGAGCTGATTTCAGTACTTTGCGTATAAAAAAATCGAACTTCATATTTAAAAGTAATGTTTAAGAAGATGTTGAAGAGATTATTAACACTTATGAAATCTAAAAACTATGAGAAAATATAACCGAAATCTAAAAACTATGTGAAAATATAACCGAAATCTAAAA